>JAVTVY010012311.1:0-53036 GCA_036873755.1 Hanleya hanleyi
ACTGGGAGCCAAATAGCCACCATCGTCTAATTCAGGTTATAATTCAGTCCAACCACCAGTTAGAACAGCAGGGAATGAAAATTGAATTCATCTGGGCCCCTGGACATGCGAATATAGCTGGAAATGAAGTTGCAGACCAGTTGGCTAAGGAAGCAGCAAACGAGGCTAGAACATTTCCCCTGGAAAAAAAATCACTACATCGCAAGAAGTAAAACAGACAGGCCGACGCCTATCTCAGAAAAAATGCCAGAGACGGTGGGACATGTCGGACCGGGGAAGACATCTTTATCAGTACAAACCCACTATCCAGCTCAAACCAGTGGCTGACGTTCCATCCAGAGAATGGTCTGTAGCCCTTACTCAGCTCCGTACAGGCTACTCTTGCCTAAAAGCTTACCGCTCCAACTGTGAAACAAATGGATCTCCCCTCTGCAGCTGTGGTGAGGCTGAAACCACAGAACATGCCCTAAATATGATGCAGAGAGGGAACTTCTCCGAGTTAGACTTTTTACAGCGACCAGCCAATCTTCATTACACTGCTCTGTACTGCTCGGCAATGACACTGATGAGCCAGCAGAATACCGTACGACGACTGCCACATTACTCTGCCGATTCCTCCACACAACTGGACTCTTTAAGATCGAGGAGCCCCCAAAGTGTGAGAGCCTGTGATCCGATCCGAAACCATCACATACCTTAGTACATAGTGTGTTTACTTTGTGTGTTTAGTACCAGTGAGAAGTAGAGTTATACCTAGAGTTTTGCGTGCCACTGGCACATGGATCAAGGATCAAGGATCTGTGATAACGTTTTTTTCGTTAATATATTATTTATCATTCGTTGTCGATTTGATACCGAGTTACGTCGAGAGAAGTCATACATATTGGCTATAATCCCCAGAAATATGGTTGGAAGAGAGGTAGCTGTCTACGCGAAGACGGCAGCGTGGGGGTGGACTGGCGGAGCCGAAGGTATGTCAATCCGACAGGAGTTAAACAACAACAACAACATCAACGACAAGTTTAGCGTCTCAGTGGTTCTTGCGGCATCCTTGCCATGATATTTTGGGATAAATTTCTGCTGCATTATAGGGCATATATATTTGGCAATCATACCAAAAAGCAGTACCTTTTTTGTCATTAACTACGAGAAATACCTGATTCATAAATTTTTAGTTTTTGGAACTATTGTCTCAGTCACAGGGGCTTGTTGATGGTCAGTTATTAATTATGATATTAATATATATATGTACTCTCCTACTCCATTAATAGAGTAGGAGGAGAGTATATATATATGAACATTAATATCATAATTAATAACTGACCATCGACAAGCCCCTGTATATTGTCTGTCTCGCATAGCGATGGGATGAGATTTTCGGCAATATATGTTCATTTGTCTGAGTTGTAGCTTGGGTTTGCATTTCGCATGCCATAACTCTCTGCTATGCATCCAAACTTCTACGCCCATAACAAGTGAGTAATGACTACATTGTAGTCAAAACCTGCGGCAGTGGCAATAATACAGTGAAAGACATATCAGCGGAGGTAGTTTAATTGTAGAATAAAAGCGCCATCTGCCAGTGTTTTCACTTTCCCCGTTCAAAATCCGACGATTTTGACTGGTCCGTGCCGTCTATACTGAATTGACAGACGAAGTCGCAATGATCGCTTCGGCAATGTCTTGGTACAAGTGTCGTGTATGCCAAGTTTCAAAACATTCGGTTCAGCCGTTGATTTTTGCAAATCAAAAAGGCTTTCAAATATTTGGAAATCCAAACAAATTTCAAGGATTTAGTCATAGCGCGAAAATCTACGCTCTTCAGTCTACCTTCTCGCTTACTTTGCCGAGCAAAATGGAAAATTTATATTTCCTTCAAAGGTGTCAACTGCAAGATCAGTGAGAACGGTGATATGGTCAGATCTGATTTGCTCATGAGAGAGGATGGTACAGGATGTATTACCTGGGGATTAGTTCAACTGTGTGGATAACTAGGTCAGCTGACACTACTGTCTGTCTCACATTAGGCTGCGGCGAGGTTTTCGTGGATTTGTCAGTTAAGGATGTGCTTGTTGGTAAATCAAAGTAATTAACTTTTGAAATGTCTGTGTTTTGTGTTCATAATTGTGTAATATGAGGAAAAACAAAGAAAAATATAGGTTGGTGTGCATTTTTTTTAGCTGTAGGCAACGTCCAAGTGGACTGCCTCATGCTCAATTTGATAACTTGAAATCATAGGAATAAGCCTGATTTTGAGCATATTCATGAAAAAATCATATCAAATAGTATTTAACTTTTTCTTATGTTTAACTGTTTGCAGATAATCACATTGTCTATCAAAATTTATCAAATTGAATGGATGTTGGTGTGCAAAATTCTCGGCTAGAAAGGCTTTTAAAGGAAATCCTATATCTTAACCTAGGAAAAGGGAGATAATCCAATAGGAAAACAGGCAAAATGGCTGCAAGCCAAAAAACCACCAGCGGACATCCTTAATATAACACATTAATGTCGAAACTCACCAGATATTCCAAACTCTATCTGTGCAATTATTTGTCATCAAAAATATTTCCTTGACATTAGAAATTGTTAAAAAAAAATCGCCAAAGCTTGTCCAAGAGGCATAATGACACTTTTCACTATTCAAATTGAGGCCTGTCACAGTCTTGATATTAAGTTTTTACGTGTTTTATCATTTGCAAACTAAATATCTTGACACTTTTTTTCCACGCAGCAATACCATGACATGGTTTGCTCCTTCTATATAAATGATTAACTATTTCATTCTTAGGAAATATCATCTCATCTGACATGTTCGGCCAAGCCATTTCGAAGGTTGCTAATTTTATTAATTTCTTTAAAAAAAATCAAATTCTGCAAATAAGAAACATTTCCAGTCAGTATCTATGGATATCTCCCTATACTCAATTCGCTTGAATATGTTTGTCACTTAGTCATTCCGAGGGTGATTTAAGTGCGACATTTCAGGGCTAGTTCACTAAACACGATCTGTGTGTAAGAGAATGATGTCGAATTCCCGTTATTATCTTTTTGTACATCAAATTATTGCATTCACGAAAATGACTGCCAAGTTAAAGTCAATATGAAAGGTATCTAAGTAACAAAATCAAACTATAAAACCCCTACAGGAAATCAAGGCCCTAGCTTTTGACAAAGAGGTCAAATAGATCGCTTTTATGGTCAGTATCTACTGATACATGACGTAATTTCATTCGTAAAACCGATTGACAAAGTAACGTAAATTGTGAAGTGTAGAACCAGTCAATTCTAGCAGAAATGAGCTCTGACTTGAGAGAATGATGTTAAATGCAATATGTTTCTGCTCGTTGTCTGCTGATACACATAAGTATTGAATTTACGGAAGTGATTAATGCTAATCTCTAAAGGGATTCTGAATGCCGAAGAGGACGGGAACATCAATACCAGCGAAGCAAGGCCCTGTCTTGCGAGAATGAGGATAGAGAGGCTGTGTTCCGAAAGAGGATCATTCAAAATAGCTATGTCCAAAATTTCATGTTTGTAACCGAAAGTGCACAATATAACTGCACAACTATGATGTATTGTTCGCGCAAAGGGTTGTCTAACTCATTAAATATAAATAATCATTTCTGTATTATAAAACCAGTTGCGCATAAAGTCAATCTTGAGAATTTTTATTGAGTCGTTATAGCTAAGACAGTAAGTGCAACTCCAGGGATTGGAGGGTCATTGTTTCGATTCCCACAGAGGGTTAAATTATTCTTCCTTTTAAAACATATTTCCATATATGCGAATTGCTTGGGGGGTAAAGTTAAACATCATACCAAATTCTCATTTCTATAAGGTTTATACACATCTTTATTCCGCGAAAGTTGATGAGCTGTTCCCTTACTTCTGAAACGTAATTGCTGCGTTTGTTTTTATGATGCATGATCTATAATTTGATACCAAGTATTATTCAATGTTAATCATAATGACAATGCGTTACTTGTCTACTTCTTCACCAATTTGTAAATTATCTAGATTGGGTAGATAAAATGATTACTAGAAGTACCGGTAGTGAACTTATTTTTCTACCTTCTAAGACAGTCGCCTATGACTGTATGCAAATTAGCTGAACCACATACAAGGTTAAGGCTCATCTTCCTTGGTCTATAAGCAATTCAAAGTGCATATACATAGACATACTGTTCAGTGAAAATGGTAATTCCTGAAAACAATGACTGATGTGTCGATCAACAGCTTTTAAGCGACTGAAGTTTCCTATGTGTTGATGTACCGTAAGAGAATTGAAGTGTGAAAGGAAATCAACGAAGAAATAATTCATTCGACCGAATATAGTTGCAAATGAATTCAAACGTGCCTGAAGACAGGGTTGTCATGTGAGATCGGAGGTTGAAAAGAAAAATGTGGCAGAGATCACACTCTCTTAGCGCATGCGTATTTCAAAAAGTCACAAGAAGAAGAACAACAACAAGAACAACAAGTGAGAAATGACTACATTGTAGTCAAAACCTGCGGCAGTGGTGATAATACAGTGAAAGACATATCAGCGGAGGTAGTGGTAATTGTAGAAAAAAGCGCCATCTGCCTGTGTTTTTATGCCGAGGGAAGTAATTTTCAACTTGTAACCCACAATTGTAGGGATTGCGTAATAGTTCTGATACCATATAGATATATTCACTTTCCCCATTCAAAATCCGACGATTTGACAGACGAACTCACCATGATCGCTTTGGCAATGTTTTGGTACAAGTGTCGTGTATGCCAAGTTTCAAAACATTCGGTTCAGTCGTTACTTTTTGCAAATCAAGAAGGCTTTCAAATATTTGGAAATCCAAACAAATTTCGAGGATTTAGTCATAGCGCGAAAATCTGCGCTCTTCAGTCTCCCTTCTCGCTCAATTTGCCGATCAAAATGGAAAATTTATATTTCCTTCAAAGTTATTTTTCAATAAATTTAGTATCAGATCTATCACCTCGATCTGTGAAACTACGGAATGGGATTTGAGGCTTTATCGAACTGTCCAAGAGGCATAATGACACTTTTTCACTATTCAAATTGAGGCCTGTTACAGTCTTGATATTCGATTAAAATAATTAATTAGGTTTCTGCATTTAAGTTCGTTATGATCTGCGAACTAAATTCCTTGCCACTATTTTCCACGCAGCAAGTCAATACCAAGACATGGTTTGCTTCTTCTATATAAATGATTAACTATTTCATTCTTAAGAAATATCATCTCATCTGACATTTTCGGCCAAGCCTTTTCGAAGGTTGCTAATTTTATGAATTTCTTTTCTTTAAAATCAAATTCTGCAAACAAGAAACATTTCTAGTCAGTATCTTCCTATACTCAATTCGCGAATATGTTTGTCACTAAGTCATTCCGAAGGTGATTCAAGTGCGAAGTCAATGTGAAAGGTATCTAAGTATCAAAATCAAACTCAAAAACCCCTCCAGGAAAACAAAGGCCCGAGCTTTTGGCCACGAGGTCAACTAGATCGTTTTTATGGCCAGTATCTGCTATATATGACGTAATTCCATACGTAAAACTGATTGACAAAGTAACGTATAGAATTTTGTATAGAACCAGTAAATTCTAGCAGAAATGGGCTCTGACTTGAGAGAATGATGTCAAATGCAATATGTTTCGGCGCATTGTCTGCTGATATTGAATTTACGGAAGTGATTTATGCTATTCTAAAGGGATTGTGAGTGCGGAAGAGGACGGGAACATCAATACCAGCGAATCAAGGCCCTGGCTTGCGAGAATGAGGATAGAGAGGCTGTGTTCCGAAAGAGAATCATTCAAAATAGCTATTTGCCAAATGTCATGCTTGTAACCGAAAGTGCACAATATAACTGCACGACTGCGAGGTATTGTTCGCGCACAGGGGTGTCTAACTCATTAAATACTACATAGTCATTTCTGTCTCTTCCAAGTGGGCTACCATTTGAAATTGTCCGGTAATGAGTGAGTCCATCTGAATCCTTTCGTTGGCAAAATAAGCATTCAAGATTCAATATTTTGTTGTACAAACACCAGTCAAAGGCAGAGTACAAAATTTTAAGAGGAATACAACAAGAGAAACAATTGAACAGGGACATGAATATTAATATTTATATATATGTTATATCTGAGAGATATGTTATATCTGAGTGTTACCGTTGATATTAGAACCTTGATTTTTGGCATGAAGGTGCATTAGGGGACTGGTACCAGCATGTTTCGAGCTGACCTACTTTTGATGAAAATTTCTGTTGATTTTTAATTAAAATCACTGGTGAAACTAACTTGAGCCGTGCCTATCTTAATATAGGCAGGATTTCAACTGGGGTCCACGAGTTCAGCGTGCGTAGGAGTCCTAATGCCTACCCTACTTCTTATGTCCTGTGACGTTATTCACACTGGGCATGAAGGTGCATTAGGGGACTGTTGCCAGCATGTTTCAAGCTGACCTACTTTTGATGAAAATTTCTGTTGATTTTTGATTAAAATCACTGGTGATTCTAACTTGGGCCGTGCCCATCTTAATATTGGCAGGATTTCAACTGGGGGTCCAAGAGTCCAGTGCGTGTCGGAGTCCTAATGCCTACCCTACTTCGTAGGTCCTTTGACGTTATTCACACTATTCTCATGTATAATAAATCCAATCCGGAAATTAACGAAGCAATAATTCATTCCACCCAATATAGTTGCAAATGAATTCAAACGCGCTTGAATGCAGTGTTGTCATGTGAGATTGGAGGTTGAAAAGAAAAGTGTGGCAGAGATCACACTCTCTTAGCGCATGCGCATTTCAAAAAGTCACAAGAAGAACAAGAACAACAAGAACAACAACAACGCGAGCCTCCCGTAGACCTGCGTGCCGCAGGTAACAACGCGAGCCTCCCGTAGATCTGCGTGCCGCAGGTAAAAAACATCTTGATCTAGACTGTTAAGGGGCTGAGGAGTTGTAGCACCTCTGGTGCCTCATTTTTTTTTTCTCTTCTGCACATGTGTAGTTTTGACCTCCTGCCCGGAGACTGTTCTCATTTGATGCCCCTTGCAGCATATATACACATTTGCAATGCACGGTAGCTTGTGCATTGGACGTGATAATTGGGACATTATCGCAGTAAATTCTTCCCAATTTCTTTTAAATTTGACTTTCCAATCTATTTTATCCGGTATCATTTCTTACGACGGGAAGGGTACCGTAGTCATTCTCCACGTCCATCGACATCCGATCCATGGAACTTTGTCACAAAGGTGGTGTTCACATTAGATAGGGAATCGTCCTCAATGCGTTTTTGATACATACATCTTGTGGGGCTAATTTTCGTCTAAAAAGCGCCAAATTGACAATTTCTTACAGTCTACATACTGAATTATCAGATACAGAATAAATCAAGGCCTACAGATAAACACAACCAGAATTACAGTGGTTCAAACCTGCCGCATTGACTTATTTTGCACTTTTCGGTGCATTTACAGTCGACATTTTCTCTTATTGCAAAATTATGACACCTTCAACCAAAATCATATTTAGGCCGAATATTTCAGAATTATTTGTGTTTAAAATGGCTAAAATTGGTTTGGTTAAAGGTGTCCTATTTTTGTAATAGAAGCAAATCTGCACCGAAAAGTGTATAAAAATAAGAAAATACGCCAATGTACCAACTTTGGTGCGCCATAAATCCGTTTTCGTGCAGCTGCAGCCCTTCATTATTTCGTGTCATATAATTCAGCATGTAGGCTGTACAAAATGGTCCATTTCATATCCTTTTGATAAAAGTGAAAGTTTGACCCTGCAAACCGAACAGCTTGAGGACGATTTTCTCCCTTTTCTGATCACAAATATGGGACCCGACATCAGTATTTTAAGTACTTTGATTAACTGCGGTACCCGGGCTACGATTCTATAAATAACGGCCGATCTACGTTGGCACTCTATATACCGCTATCAAAAGGAGGTAGTAGTAGTAGTAGTAGTAGTAGTAGTAGCAGTAGTAGTAGAATCTTTGTTTCCGTCTCGCCTCGTATTATGACATGAAAACATTTCTATATAGGGTTACGAGAGACGACAAATATAAAACACATAAAATGATACTCACAGATAAAATATACACATCTACAAATAGTTAAGGTAAAAGGTTTCTTCGTCTTCTTGGAATATCATAACAGCTTTTTGGCGGTTTTACGGTACATTTGTTCATTTTGAAATAAGAAACAAAATTAATCATCATCACTTAAAGCATTAAAACCGGTAAATATATACATTCAGACTTCAAAAAGAGTAAGCCTGATATCGTCGTATAGTGCGCAATGCAGCAATAGGCAATAAGCAATAGGCAACTCCCCATCTAAACATAGCCATGGCACTGCGATGAAGCTTTGGCAAATTATTTTTAACAGTTTAACTCCAAACTGTTTTTTGAATGTCCTGTGTGATCTTAGCTTGATTTTGCCTTGACCTCTTCTTGCACTTTCTTGATTCATCTGACAATACCACTTGACCTTAGATTTAGACAATACCTTAACACGAATATCATTAACAGTCACATAATAGCTAAATAGGTCTGTTGTGTGGATAAAATCAAGCAAAGCAATCTCTAAAACTACAATTTTTACACAAGCCATTTTAGTTCTCTCCAATTGACTTCATCGACCAGGAAAAACTATTTTCGACATTCTATAAACAAAGCCACGTTTCGGGCGTTTGCACAATTTTAGCACGAAATTGGGCCAAAATAATCACGTTATTAGACTTTTAACGTATCTTGTAGGTAGAGCAAAACGGAAATCAACATTTGTTGGTGATAACTTCATTTGCATTCTTGCTTCTTCATTCAGTCATGATTTTCATGTTCTCATGCTTTTGGATTGAACTCGCTAGAGGGATGCCACAAAGAAAAATACCTGAAACCATGGGAAGTAAGACTTATAGTAATAAACATAACCTATAGGTGTTGGACGATGTTATTATGACGAGTCTATGATCAGTGCGACCCCAGGGTCGAGCGTTTATTGTCCATTATGTCTCCACAAAAAATAAACATACAAAATGGCGGCGCTTGCTTTTGGAATTCGCCTTTTGGCATCGACCGTGCTGCCCTCTGGAGGCAAGGACGACAACTCTGACAGGGCAAACCGTCTGTGGCGCAAATTCCGGGTGAATGATTTGAATCCATACGGGGAATGACTGTATGGGGTATAGGGTGATCATTTTTTTTCTTGTGGATTTTACTATGGGTTGTGGGATCTTGTCTTCTTCCTGCCAACCGTCCGATTGGGTCGAGTGAGGTATCATTGTCAAGCAGTCGCGAGGGAGCATCCGACGGGATGGGTGTGACGTGGAACTGACATCATTCTGCGCATGCGCAGTAGACAAAGTGTATGGAAATAGACATTTTGGGGTCGATATGAGCCACTATTGGTCCGATTGAGTCGGGTGAGATATCAGTGTGAAGCACACGTGAGGGAGCATCCGACGGAATGGGTGAGACGTGGAATTGACGTCATTCTGCGCATGCGCAGTATACAAAGGTTATGGAAATAGACGTTTTGGGGTCGAGGTGGGCCCCTAATGGTCCGACTGGGTCGAGTGAGGTATCAACGTGAAGCATACGTGAGGGAGCATCCGACGGGATGGGACTGATGTGGGACTTTCGTCATTCTGCGCATGCGCAGTAGACAAAGTTTATGGAAATAGACGGTTTGGGGTCGAGCTGGACCACTATTGGTCCGATTGGGCCGAGTGATATACAACACATATCACGAATCGTTCTGCGAGTTGTCAGAGCATTTCCATCATAGCTCTCTAGATTTGTATCTAATAACGCTAATGCCGGTGCTAGGGGCCGTGTGGTCATATCATCCAAGTTGCCACATGAACAGGAACAATAAAAGCGTACCTGAGATACAACACATATCAGGAATCGTTAGATTAGGTTAACCGGAAGGCTATACTGTGAAGTCATGTGGCTCTGTCAGTATGTCCGCATCTCTTCCCACTTCCCCTATATGTGTTGTAATTTTTACATGTATATATTGAGATTCTTCTGGTGGACGTTTCGTCCCCGAGGCCCGCCCCCTGCTCTGACCTTTTGGTCTTTGATATATGTTGGCATTTGTGGGAAGTTGATGCTGGGTCGACATCGGGCCTTACAGGCTAGTCTTTTGTGTTAAATGCCGTCATTTTCATCTGACGATGATACAGCTCACCAATTCCCAGTGTACGAGTTGTCACAGCGAAACAGCTCACCAATTATCAATATACGAGTTGTCAGAGCATTTCCATCATAGCTTTCTAGATTTGTATCTAATACCGCTTATGCCGGTACTAGGGGCCGTGTGGTCATATCATCCAAGTTGCCACATGAACAGGTACAATAAAAGCGTACCTGAGATTCAACACATATCACGAATCGTTAGATTCTTGGTATGTGCTTTAGAATAGGTTAACCGGAAGGCTATACTGTGAAGTGATGTGGCTCTGTCAGTATGTCGGCACCTCTTCCCACTTCTCTTATATGTGTTGTAATTTTTACCTGTATGTGGCGAGATTCTGCTGGTGGACGTTTCGTCCCCGAGGCCGGCCCCCTGTGCAGACCTTTTGGTCTTTGATATATTTTGGCATTTGTGGGAAGTTGATGCTGGGTCGACATCGGGCCTTACAGGCTAGTCTTTTGTGTTAAATGCCGTCATTTTCATCTGACGACGATACAGCTCACCAATTCCCAGTGTACGAGTTGTCACAGCGAAACAGCTCACCAATTACCAATATACGAGTTGTCAGAGCATTTCCATCATAGCTCTCTAGATTTGTATCTAATACCGCTTATGCCGGTGCTAGGGGCGGTGTGGTCATATCATCCAAGTTGCCACATGAACAGGTACAATAAAAGCGTACCTGAGATGCAACACATATCACTGATCGTTAGATTCTTGGTATGTGCTTTAGAATAGGTTAACCGGAAGGCTATACTGTGAAGTCATGTGGCTCTGTCAGTATGTCGGCACTTCCCTTATATGGGTGCATACTCCATGTAAGAATCACGAGACAATGCATACAGTAGCCAAGTCTGGGGACAACAATGTGTCTACACTTGTGCCTTTTCAACGACACAAAGACACAGACAATAGCTTCCTACATGAAGTATCTACCCTTATATGTGTTGTTATCAGTGTGAAGCACTCGTGTGGAAGCATCCGACGGGGGGGTATGACGTGGAACTGTCGTCATTCTGCGCATGCGCAGTAGAAATAGGGTATGGAAAGGGGGGTTTTGGGGTCTAGATGGACCACTAGTCCTTCGGTCGTGGGAGGTATCAGTGTGAAGCTCTCGTAGGAATCCATCCGACTGGGCTAGTGTGTCGTCCTTTTTCATCATTCTGCGCACGCGCAGACAGGGAATTGTAGGAAAACAGGGTATGGGAAGGGGTGTTTTGAGATCGAGGTGGACCTTGTGGGAAGTATCAGTGCGTCCAGCTGGATAGGTGGGGGATGGGAATAGAGTCTGTATGCGCATGCGCACTAGAAAATGGGGCATTGGAATGGACGTTTTGATGTTGAGATGGACCCATAATGGTCCGACTGGTCCGTGGGAGGTCTTATTTTCAAGTTCTCTTGGGGTAGCGTCGGATTGGATTGATGTCTAAATACATATGGTCTGAAGAGGGACAAGAGTTCATCCCTATATGTACAGATCCCACCACCACTGGTCGGTGACACCGCCACCACCGGGCGTTGACCGTCCGTCAACGCCCGATAGTAGTGGTATATCCCGTGGGACGGAGCTCTTGGATCGTAGGGCTAATATAGTAATCTGCGCATGGGTATTTGGGGTGTTGTATGTAAGGTGGTCATTCTTGAGGTGCGTGGGGGTGTGTTTGAGCGACCATTCTTGGTCCGAATGGGTCGTGTGAGGTGTCAAAGTGAAGCCCTCGCGGTGTTGACCACGACTCGAGGGATGTCCAGGTCTTCTGGGACGTCATTGGTGACGTCATCAGTTGGAGTAGTAGCCAAAGTGGACATTTTGGGGGTGTGAAGGAAGGTGTTTGGGGTAGAAATAGACCATCCGTGGTCCGAATGCGTCGTGTGAGGTGTCATGGTGTCATCTTGTAGCAACACCCGCCAACGCCAAGCTTAACGCTTCAACGCCCTGGTGAATCAGACCTGAAGCGATGATTTTTTAGATATTCCATGGAAATGACACTAATTCATCGAAATGCGGCGATACCCGTCAACGCCTATCGTTAAGCCTTAACGCCCTAGCATAACGCCTTGACGCCATGATATAGACCGGAGAGAGAGCAACAACAAGGGTGACAGGTCAATCATTTTATTATTCTCTCACGTACATCATACCCACGCTAGGGGAGCCGCGTTGGGTATGTTGTGTTGCTCTTGTCCAATCAGAAGCTCCAATTTGGAGCTGCATCTGTCAAATTCGTCCTTGTCCTATAGATGTATTCTCGCCTGCAATTATCCAAATAAAAAGCGGTCCTTTTAGAAAGCTCAATGTTTGGTCATGTTTGCTCTGATCCGTATGTTCTAGTCTCTGGCAGGCTAGAGTTGGTGTGGTACCATATGCCCAAGTGATGATCTTTTATGACTGCCAGGTAATGCCTTCACAGTAGTTTGCCAGAACTCAAACCCCCGTTCTATTTATAGATCATGCAGTGGGTGGCGTTCCGAGATAAGGGTCGTTTTCTCTCCGGCTACCTGGTAGAGTTACCTGTGAGTGCGTGTGTCTGTGCGTGTATGTGCGTTGGTGAGCCTTTGTGTGTGTGTGTTTGCGTGAATCTCTATGTACAGACACCACCACCACCGGGCTTTGACGCCCGTCATCGCCCGGTGGTGGTGGTAGATCCCGTGGGGCGGAGCTCTTGGAGCTCTTGGAGCTCTTGGAGCTCTTGGAGCCCCGAGCTTGGAAGTGACGTCACCGTACGCAGGCGCACGCATTAGTGGTTCACCCGCACCCTGGTGTACCCTATGCCCTATGGGCTATAGGGAACAGGTTGCACCACAGGAGCGTGCGCCTGCGTACGGTGACATCACTTCCGAGCTCGGGGCTCCAAGACGCCCGGTGATAGTGGTAGACCCCATGGAGCGAAGCTCTTGGAGCTCGGAGCTCTTGAAGCTCCAAGAGCTCCAAGAGCTCCGCCCCACGGCATCTACCACCACCACCGGCCGGTGACGGGCGTCAAAGCCCGGTGGTGGTGGTGTCTGTACATATAGAGATTCACGCACACACACACGCTCTCGCACAGGCACGCACACACACACCGCACACACACAGGCTCTCCCACGCACATAAACACACACACGCACTCACAGGTAACCAGGTAGCCGGATGGAAAACGACCCTCATCTCCTCCAAACGCCCTCCATTGCACCTCCGAAACTCCTTTTTCTCCACTACTCCGAAATAATCTATAAATAGAACGGGGAGGTTTCCCAGAAAATTCACAGAAGAGCAAATATATACCCTACTACCGCTTGAAATGAAAGGCGACCCCACGCACAGGACCATCATGAAGACCAAGCGTCACTTAGAAGAGGATATGGGGTTACCACCCACTGAAGCAATAGAAAATGCGATCAGAATGCGCAAACAGCTATTTCAAGACATGCTGCTTGAACAATAGCCTGGCCTGCCCGGTGAGGATTTATTTAACAATAACAAAAAGTTTCTCAGGGAAAGAGGTATTTGTCTTCCAACCAATCATAACGACATACCAAAACTATACTGGACTCCCAAAATGCATAAATCACCATACAAAGCTAGATTCATAGCTGGTTCGAGAAGCTGCACCACCAAGCTTCTTTCAACCCTATTGACGAGGGCCCTTCAGGAGGTAAAAGCATTTTGGGAAAGGTATTGCGCCACTATTTCTAAGAACTCTGGCGTTGAATGTATGTGGATATTGAAAAACTCAAATGTCTTACGGAAGAACTTGATGCTAAAAGTCACATACCGTACAGACATGTATCCACATGGGATTTCTCGACTCTCTATACTACAATCCCTCATCAGGACCTTATTGACCGTCTACGTTCATTAATAGTATCTGTGTTCAAGAAAACTGATCGTAGATATATTAATGTCCGAAGCCATAAAGCATTTTTTAGCTCTACTACATACAAGAGATATCATTCATAGGATGTTTCTTTGTTTATAGAGTTGCTTGAATTTCTCATTAAAAATATCTATCTGAAATTTGGCAAAACAATATATCAGCAGCATATAGGTATTCCAATGGGTACTAATTGTGCACCCCTGTTGGCTGACCTGTATCTGTTCTCTTATGAATATGACTATATGCAGGCGCTTTCAAAAACCGATCCATTCAAAGCCCGTTCCTTCTCATTCACCAAACGCTATATAGACGATCTTCTCGCTGTGGATAATCGCTATATAAATGACGCAGTGAAGGATATATATCCACCTTCACTGGATTTGAAGGAAACTACAGATAGCCCTACAGGCACATCATATTTAGATCTATATCTCTATAAAAATGAAGCGGGCATTCTCTCTCGTCGACTTTATGACAAAAGAGATGATTACAATTTCGACATCGTAAACTATCCCTTTCTGGTCAGTAATATTCCAGTGGGACCTGCATATGGCGTATACATATCTCGCTTAGTAGCATTTGCTAGATCCTGTGTTAAATGTGACGATTTTAATCAACGTCACAAAACATTGTTAGAGAAACTTATAAAACAGGGTTATTCCACCAAACGCCTCCACTCAAAGTTTCTCAAATTTGGCGATACATATCGCATGCTGATAGCAAAATACGAACGTAGCGTGCAAGATCTATGGCGCTACGTTTCGTAACTGTGTCTAATTCCGCTTAACCCGGGGCTAGGGGCCGTATGAACCCATGTACTTCAAGATCCTCATGGTACTCATATGAACAGTCACAATCAAAGCGTGACTGAGGTACATCATTTTTAGATGACGACTCTATAACGAATATTATGGATTAAGAATACTGATCAGCGGTACGGATTTGATATTTTGGAACATCATGATGTCTTGCCGGCATCATTGAAAACTGTTGACCGCTTCTCTCTTGCAGGAAACAAGCCTATGTTTATGTATACAATGATTGTCTTTTTGAATTTGGTGCTAATACTGTTATATGGAATATGGAACACCCAACAAACATAATGAGCACAACTATAAGAAAAAATATGAAGACAGACCCGAGGAACCTTAGTGCAGGTTTCTCGGCCGAGTCTCTAATAGTTCGAAATGCACTAAGACCTTTTTCAATCCAAATGACAGATATATTTCTGACAGCAAAGCAAGGCCACGACACCAAACCTTGTAATATTGCGCTTGATGATTGTTTAGCACCAAATTCTACATGTAATAATTTCAAAATTTCTAAGTGTGGACATCGTGGATGTCTCACGTGTCCACTCTTTAATACTTCAGCTTCATTTAGTTCCACGTTAACTGGTAACTCATATTCTGTTAACTCGTATGTTGATCTTAGTTGTTCTACTACAAACTGTATTTATTTAGTTTCCTGTAAGAAGTGTGGTCAACAGTATGTTGGCAAGACCACCCAAAGACTCCATCTTAGGGTGAACGGTCACAGAAAATCCGTTAGGAAAAAGCAATTGCTTATAGGTAGGCATTTTTCTGGACCCGACCATGGCTGGGATAACTTTAGTATTCAGATCATAGACGTCGTCTATCCATCTACTAAGGATTCCCCTTTTGGATTTGAGAGAAAAATCCGAGAGCGGGAATTATTCTGGATGCTAGAACTTGGGTCAGTGTTTCCGTTTGGTTTAAATGATAATGTCAGTGGGTTCGGCAATGCTACAAACCGCCGTTCAAATATATCCAACATTACCCAACTATTTAAACCCCATCAACGGAGACATCGCAGCCATGGTTGGCGAAAGTTTAATAGTTCGATGATCTTCACGATCATATCACTTTAAATTACTTAGTGGGTTTAACTAACACACCCAATAGTATACATAGCTTACGTGTACAAGTTCTGTATGCGCTACTCTGGAGAGTCTTAGATCAAATAGCCAGAGATATACAACAATCTGCGTCTTCAGGAAATATAATACCATCAAAAATCAGTAAAGTATGTCAAGATATAGCGTATTTTCGGTTGTATCGTCCAGTGAACATAATCGAAACATCTCAAGATCGGCTTTTTTTGAAACTCAACTACTTAGATAAAGGACTGGACATCATTAATTTACCTCGAATCCTGAATGATCCAGAGGTAGGCAACGCTGTACCAAACTATTTAAGTTCACAGAACCCCCTTGCATTTCATATAAGTATACTAAATCTATAGCCACCAATATATTCAATTACTCCAATGCTGTCAAGGAGTTCGACTGCAACTTATACACGTCAGGAGGCTATAGTTGTGATTGTGAATAGTCGAACTTTATCTATACACCATGCAAACATATTGTGACTGGTGACCTTGATGTGGTGAGTGATAATGATCTGAAATTACTCCTGATGAAAGGACCTAAATATAGTGAGCCAAGAAGAATAAATCTGAAGGCCGATCAGAAGATAGTCCTGTCTGCATTAGAACAGTACGTTATTGATTGGTCTAAGCGAGAAAAAGTTGAACCTACAGTACTCGCTGATTGGCTGGACCTTACCAAGAGCAAGGTCGTTGAAACAATCCGCCATATTGACAGAAGTACTCTTCCCCAAGCAAAACAAGTTCTGAGAAACCTCAATTCGCAAGAAGTTCTAGCAAATCTCCAGAGTAAATTCGTCATAGTCCCAGCAGACAAAGCTCAGAATAATATAATATTCATATGTAAATATTACTATTACCAGGTGCTGGTTAAAGAATTGAGTGTAGACATATCTTCATCAAATACGTCTACTTACTCCCAAACTGCATTTACTCTGGAAGATTATTTAACAATCACAAAAAGTTTCTCAGGGAAAGAGGTATTTGTCTTCCAACCAATCATAATGACATACCAAAAATATACTGGACTCCCAAAATGCATAAATCACCATACAAAGCTAGATTCATAGCTGGTTCTAGAAGCTGCACCACCAAGCTTCTTCAACCCTATTGACGAGGGCCCTTCAGGAGGTAAAAGCATTTTGGGAAAGGTATTGCGCCACTATTTCTAAGAACTCTGGCGTTGAATGTATGTGGATATTGAAAAACTCAAAATGTCTTACGGAAGAGCTTGATGCTAAAGGTCACATACCGTACAGACATGTATCCACATGGGATTTCTCGACTCTCTATACTACAATCCCTCATCAGGACCTTATTGACCGTCTACGTTCATTAATAGTATCTGTGTTCAAGAAAACTGATCGTAGATATATTAATGTCGGAAGCCATAAAGCATTCTTTAGCTCGACTACATACAAGAGATATCATTCATGGATGTTTCTTTGTTTATAGAGTTGCTTGAATTTCTCATTAAAAATATCTATGTGAAATTTGGCAACACAATATATCAGCAGCATATAGGTATTCCAATGGGTACTAATTGTGCACCCCTGTTGGCTGACCTGTATCTGTTCTCAACAACCGATCCATTCAAAGCCCGTTCCTTTTCATTCACCAAACGCTATATAGACGATCTTCTCGCTGTGGATAATCGCTATATAAATGACGCAGTGAAGGATATATATCCACCTTCACTGGATTTAAAGGAAACTACAGATAGCCCTACAGGCACATCATATTTAGATCTATATCTCTATAAAAATGAAGCGGGCATTCTCTCTCGTCGACTTTATGACAAGAGATGATTACAATTTCGACATCGTAAACTATCCCTTTCTGGACAGTAATATTCCAGTGGGACCTGCATATGGCGTATACATATCTCGCTTAGTAGCATTTGCTAGATCCTGTGTTAGATGTGATGATTTTAATCAACGTCACAAAACATTGCTGCAGAAACTTATAAAACAGGGCTATTCCACCAAGCGCCTCCACTCAAAGTTTCTCAAATTTGGCGATACATATCGCATGCTGATAGCAAAATACGAACGTAGCGTGCAAGACCTATGGCGCTACGTTTCGTAACTTGTGTCTAATTCCGCTTAACCCGGGGCTAGGGGCCGTATGAACTCATGTACTTCAAGATCCTCATGATACTCATATGAACACTCACAATCAAAGCGTGACTGAGATACATCTTTTTTTAGATGACGACTCTATAACGAATATTATGGATTAAGAATACTGATCAGCGATACGGATTTGATATTTTTGGAACATCATGATGTCTTGCCGGCATCATTGAAAACTGTTGACCGCTTCTCTCTTACAGGAAACAAGCCTATGTTTATGTATACTATGATTGCCTTTTTGAATTTGGTGCTAATACTGTTATGTGGAAAATGGAATAGGTCTTTGGATTATGGACGCGGATATTCTCTAATGGACGACGGCTGGATTATGAATGACGGACTAGACGCTTGTAATTTGGATTATGGACGCGGATATTCTCTAATGGACGACGGCTGAATTATGGATGACGGACTAGACGCTTGTAATTATAACATACGGATCAGAGCAAACATGAACAATGTCATAGTATTACAGTATAAAGTTAGACACTGAGGATATTTCTAGAATGATAGATCTGAGGTAAACATGGTTACGTTCTGTGGTATTCATGGAATTTTCTCGTAATCGTGCCCGATTTATCGTAAGTGAATTATGTGAGTTATCCGTCTAGTGTTTTCTCGAAGATTCTGTGATTGCAAATGGCTGCTCTACGTACAGCCCCGTATGACCTGATAGATTGGTGCATAGCGCCATCTGTACATGCATCTATGACCTGAGCGGAGTGCGGAGTGCCATCTATACATATAGATTTTCATTGTATTCAATATTAGACATTCTTGATGTTTCTGGAATGAGAAAGCACTTGTTATTCTGGGTTAATTATGTCGAACTTTCTCGTAGTTGTCATAATTGTATTTGGGTTAAATCTTACTTCTTATTTCTGCACGCCGGCACGAACTGTATAGAGATTTGTACGTTAATACAGACTCGAGAGATACACCGGTATAACATTGAACAGTAAGACTTTAGTTGACGTTTGTTTGCTGTATTGACCTAACTTAATTTGTAGATGATTTCAGTATTGTAAATAAATATTTGTTTAATAATCGACTTCACAAATCTTTCTGTTGCGTTTTTCTATTATCGTTTAGACGTAACAGAAATTGGGGGCCTGTCCGCGAGCTTTGTTTACATTCCAGCTTTGCAACATAGTTCTAAATTGATACATTGTCTGAATTTGTGAAGTCGAGGAGTAGTATATTATCAGTATGTCATTTGACCCAGCTCAATTTGCTTCAAAGCCTGGTCAGGAGGAATTTGACGAACTACGCAAAGAGGATTTGTTCGCGCTGTGTAAATTCCTACAAATTAAAGTTAAAACATCTTGGAGAAAGCAAGAAATTAAGAAACTCATTATTAAACATTTTGTTAGCAAACAACTTTGGGATGAAAGTGATTTTGATTTAACTAGGAAACAGCTGATTATTTGAAAATAAAGAAATTAGAATTGCAAAATCAGCTGGAATTAAAGAAATTAGAATTAGAGAGAGAAAAGTTAGAATTAGTGGAAAGAGAGAAAGAAAGAACATTAGAGAGGGAAGAGAAAGATAGACAGTTTCAGTTAGAAATGAAACGTTTGGAATTACAGTCGCGAACAAGTCCTCCTGCAGATGCACCTGTACAATCACAATCAAAATTTGATGCAGCTCGACAAATACGTCTCGTCCCACCATTTCAGGAAAAAGAAGTTGATAAATATTTTCTGCATTTTGAGAAAATTGCTGAAAATTTAAACTGGCCGAAAGAAAATTGGAGTTTACTTCTTCAAAGTGTCTTGATCGGAAAGCAAGGGACATTTACACTGAATTGACGGTAGAGCAAGCATCAAATTATGATAGAGTGAAGGATTTAATCCTCAAAGGTTATGAATTAGTTCCTGAAGCCTATAGACAAACGTTTCGTAGTTGTGAAAAAGGAAACTCTCAGATTCATGTAGAATTTGCTCGTTCAAAAGAACAGTTATTTGATAGGTGGTGTGCTTCGGTTAAAATTGACAACAACTTTGAAAACCTCAGACAGCTTATGCTAGTAGAGGAATTTAAAAGGTGTATCCATGGTGATATTAGAACATTTCTTGATGAAAAGAATGCCAACACTTTAGACGAAGCAGCCCGATTTGCTGATGAATACGCTCTGACACACAAATTATCATTTGTCAATGCTGTTAAACCAAGTTCATTCCAATCTAACATCTCAGGTAACAAATCCTGTTCTTTCTCAAGGCCTAAAATTTTTAACCCCAGTTACAAAGGTCAAAGGTCAAACACAAAGTCTCAGTCACCCCCTTTTAACACTCAAAATAAGTCTCCCGTTTGCAGCTGATGTAAGAGGGACGGCCACTTAATGGTTGATTGTTTTAAATTGAAAAGAAGACAACGAGATCAAGCCTTTCAAAAATCGAGTGGTTTCCTCACTTCAAGATCCATACCCAAGCAGGTTAGTGACGTTCATAATGTATATGACGTTAAGATGGCCAAGGACACTGTTCCTATTAGTTCTATCAAGGATAAGGTTGACAGTTTTTCATACCCTGTTAGGGAGATTTTTGAACCATTTATTCACAATGGTTTTGTGTCACTTTCAAGAGATTTTTCTAATGCTACTCCTGTGAAGATTTTGCGAGATACGGGCGCGTCCCAGTCTCTTTTGTTGGCAGATATTTTGCCATTTTCTGATTCTTCATCTGCAGGCAGTAATGTCCTGATTAAAGAGGTAGATTCTGTAAATTATACACCCGTTCCGCTCCATAACATTCATCTGTCTTCCGACTTGATTTCTGGATTTCTGGGTATTAAAGGTAGTTTACCATTTGAGGGTGTTCAATTACTTCTTGGCAATGATCTTGCGGGAGATACGGTCGGGGTTAACCCGATTGTAACTGACAAGCCTTGTTTGGATCAGATTCATGATCCAGTAGAAGACGAAATTCAAAGTTTGTATCCTGCTTGTGCAGTTACTAGAGCCATGAGTAAATTACCTGAGGAGTCTGAAAAGTCTCTCATCGATGACGTTTGTTTGGCTGGTTAATGAACAGCATAGTGACAAGGACATTTCCAAGTTATTTGACAAGGCAGTAGATGAGTGTGATGTAACTCAAGAACCTGTGTGTTACTTTTGTAAAAATGGTGTTCTTATGCGCAAATGGCGACCGCCATTCCGTTTGGTTTAAATGATAATGTCAGTGGGTTCGGCAATCCTACAAACCGCCGCTCATATATATCCAACATTATCCAACTATTTAAACCCCATCAACGGACACAACGCAGCCATGGTTGGCGAAAGTTTAATAGTTCGATGATTCACGATCATATCACTTTAAATTACTTAGTGGGTTTAACTAACGCACCCAATAGTATACATAGCTTACGTACAGTTCTGTATGCGTTACCTCTGAGAGCTTTAAATCAAATAGCCAGAGATATACAACAATCTGCGTCTTCAGGAAATATAATACCATCAAAAATCAGTAAAGTATGTCAAGATATAGCGTGTTTTCGGTTGTATCGTCCAGTGAACATAATCGAAACCTCTCAAGATCGGCTTTTCTTGAAACTCAACTACTTAGATAAAGGACTGAACATCATTAATTTACCTCGAATCCTGAATGATCCAGAGGTACGCAACGCTGTACCAAACTATTTTAAGTTCACAGAACCTCCTTCCATTTCATATAAGTATACTAAATCTATAGCCACCAAAATATTCAATTACTCCAATGCTGTCAAGGAGTTTGACTGGAACTTATACACGTCAGGAGGCTATAGTTGTGATTGTGAATTGTCGAACTTTATCTATACACCATGCAAACATATTGTGACTGGTGACCTTGATGTGGTGAGTGATAAGTATCTGAAATTACTCCTGATAAAAGGACCGAAATATAGAGAGCCAAGAAGAATAAATATGAAGGCCGACCAGAAGATAGTCCTGTCTGCATTAGAACAGTACGTTATTGATTGGTCTAAGCGAGAAAAAGTTGAACCTACAGTACTCGCTGATTGGCTGGACCTTACCAAGAGCAAGGTCGTTGAAACAATCCGCCATATTGACAGAAGTACTCTTCCCCAAGTAAAACAAGTACTGAGAAACCTCAATTCGCAAGAAGTTCTAGCAAATCTCCTGAGTAAATTCGTCATAGTCCCAGCAGACAAAGCAATATTACTATTACCAGGTGCTGGTTAAAGAATTGAGTGTAGACATATCTTCATCAAATACGTCTACTTACTCCCAAACTGCATTTAATCTGGAAGATTTATTTAACAATCACAAACAGTTTCTCAGGGAAAGAGGTATTTGTCTTCTAACCAATCATAACGACATACCAAAACTATACTGGACTCCCAAAATACATAAATCACCATACAAAGCTAGATTCATAGCTGATTCTAGAACTTGCACCACCAAGCTTCTTTCAACCCTATTGACGAGGGCCCTTCAGGAGGTAAAAGCATTTTGGGAAAGGTATTGCGCCACTATTTCTAAGAACTTTGGCGTTGAATGTATGTGGATATTGAAAAACTCAAAATGTCTTACGGAAGAACTTGATGCTAAAGGTCACATACCGTACAGACATGTATCCACATGGGATTTCTCGACTCTCTATACTACAATCCCTCATCAGGACCTTATTGACCGTATAAGTTCATTAATAGTATCTGTGTTCAAGAAAACTGATCGTAGATATATTAATGTCGGAAGCCATAAAGCATTCTTTAGCTCGACTACATACAAGAGATATCATCCATGGGATGTTTCTTTGTTTATAGAGTTGCTTGAATTTCTCATTAAAAATATCTATGTGAAATTTGGCAACACAATATATCAGCAGCATATAGGTATTCCAATGGGTACTAATTGTGCACCCCTGTTGGCTGACCTGTATCTGTTCTCTTATGAATATGACTATATGCAGGCGCTTTCAAAACCGATCCATTCAAAGCCCGTTCCTTCTCATTCACCAAACGCTATATAGACGATCTGCTCGCTGTGGATAATCGCTATATAAATGACGCAGTGAAGGATATATATCCACCTTCACTGGATTTGAAGGAAACTACAGATAGCCCTACAGGCACATCTTATTTAGATCTCCATCTCTATAAAAATGAAGCGGGCATTCTCTCTCGTCGACTTTGTGACAAAAGAGATGATTACAATTTCGACATCGTAAACTATCCCTTTCTGGATAGTAATATTCCAGTGGGACCTGCATATGGCGTATACATATCTCGCTTAGTAGCATTTGCTAGATCCTGTGTTAGATGTGATGATTTTAATCAACGTCACAAAACATTGTTGCAGAAACTTATAAAACAGGGCTATTCCACCAAGCGCCTCCACTCAAAGTTTCTCAAATTTGGCGATACATATCGCATGCTGATAGCAAAATACGAACGTAGCGTGCAAGATCTATGGCGCTACGTTTCGTAACTTGTGTCTAATTCCGCTTAACCCGGGGCTAGGGGCCGTATGAACCCATGTACTTCAAGATCCTCATGGTACTCATATGAACAGTCACAATCAAAGCGTGACTGAGATACATCATTCTTTAGATGACGACTTTACAACGAATATTATGGATTAAGAATACTGATCAGCGATACGGATTTGATATTTTTGGAACATCATGATGTCTTGCCGGCATCATTGAAAACTGTTGACCGCTTCTCTCTTGCAGGAAACAAGCCTATGTTTATGTATACTATGATTGTCTTTTTGAATTTGGTGCTAATACTGTTATATGGAAAATGGAATAGGTCTTTGGATTATGGACGCGGATATTCTCTAATGGACGACGGCTGGATTATGAATGACGGACTAGACGCTTGTAATTTTAACCTGTGTATGCCTGGATTCTGCTGGTGGACAAGTTGTCCCCGAGGCCGGGCCCCTGCACACCCAACACTCATAATGGATACAATACAAAGAAATAATATTAAGACAGACCCGAGGAACCTTAGTGCAGGTTTCTCGGCCGAGTCTCTAATAGTTCGAAATGCACTAAGACCTTTTTCAATTCAAATGACAGATATATTTCTGACAGCAAAGCAAGTCCACGACATCAAACCTTGTAATATTGCGCTTGATGATTGTTTAGCACCGAATTCTACATGTAATAATTTCAAAATTTCTAAGTGTGGACATCGTGGATGTCTCACGTGTCCACTCTTTAATACGTCAGCTTCATTTAGTTCCGCGTTAACTGGTAACTCATACTCTGTTAACTCGTATGTTGATCTTAGTTGTTCTACTACAAACTGTATTTATTTAGTTTCCTGTAAGAAGTGTGGTCAACAGTATGTTGGCAAGACCACCCAAAGACTCCATCTTAGGGTGAACGGTCACAGAAAATCCGTTAGGAAAAAGCAATTGCTTATAGGTAGACATTTTTCTGGACCCGACCATGGCTGGGATAACTTTAGTATTCAGATCATAGACGTCGTCTATCCATCTACTAAGGATTCCCCTTTTGGATTTGAGAGAAAAATCCGAGAGCGGGAATTATTCTGGATGCTAGAACTTGGATCAGTGTTTCCGTTTGGTTTAAATGATAATGTCAGTGGGTTCGGCAATGCTACAAACCGCCGTTCAAATATATCCAACATTATCCAACTATTTAAACCCCATCAACGGAGACAACACAGCCATGGTTGGCGAAAGTTTAATAGTTCGATGATTCACGATCATATCACTTTAAATTACTTAGTGGGTTTAACTAACGCACCCAATAGTATACATAGCTTGCGTACAGTTCTGTATGCGTTACCTCTGAGAGCTTTAAATCAAACAGCCAGAGATATACAACAATCTGCGTCTTCAGGAAATATAATACCATCAAAAATCAGTAAAGTATGTCAAGATATAGCGTATTTTCGGTTGTATCGTCCAGTGAACATAATCGAAACATCTCAAGATCGGCTTTTCCTGAAACTCAACTACTTAGATAAAGGACTGGACATCATTAATTCACCTCGAATCCTGAATGATCCAGAGGTACGCAACGCTGTACCAAACTATTTCAAGTTCACAGAACCTCCTTGCATTTCATATAAGTATACTAAATCTATAGCCACCAAAATATTCAATTACTCCAATGCTGTCAAGGAGTTTGACTGGAACTTATACACGTCAGGAGGCTATAGTTGTGATTGTGAATTGTCTAACTTTATCTATACACCATGCAAACATATTGTGACTGGTGACCTTGATGTGGTGAGTGATAAGGATCTTAAATTACTCCTGATGAAAGGGCCTAAATATAGAGAGCCAAGAAGAATAAATATGAAGGCCGACCAGAAGATAGTCCTGTCTGCATTAGAACAGTACGTTATTGATTGATCTAAGCGAGAAAAAGTTGAACCTACAGTACTCGCTGATTGGCTGGACCTCACCAAGAGCAAGGTCGTTGAAACAATCCGCCATATTGACAGAAGTACTCTTCCCCAAGTAAAACAAGTACTGAGAAACCTCAATTCGCAAGAAGTTCTAGCAAATCTCCAGAGTAAATTCGTCATAGTCCCAGCAGCCAAAGCTCCGAATAATATAATATTCATATGTAAATATTACTATTACCAGGTGCTGGTTAAAGAATTGAGTGTAGACATATCTTCATCAAATACGTCTACTTACTCCCAAACTGCATTTACTCTGGAAGATTTATTTAACAATCACAAAAAGTTTCTCAGGGAAAGAGGCATTTGTCTTCCAACCAATCATAACGACATACCAAAAATATACTGGACTCCCAAAATGCATAAATCACCATACAAAGCTAGATTCATAGCTGGTTCTAGAAGCTGCACCACCAAGCTTCTTTCAACCCTATTGACGAGGGCCCTTCAGGAGGTAAAAGCATTTTGGGAAAGGTATTGCGCCACTATTTCTAAGAACTCTGGCGTTGAATGTATGTGGATATTGACAAACTCAAAATATCTTACGGAAGAACTTGATGCTAAAGGTCACATACCGTACAGACATCTATCCACATGGGATTTCTCGACTCTCTATACTACAATCCCTCACCAGGACCTTATTGACCGTATAAGTTCATTAATAGTATCTGTGTTCAAGAAAACTGATCGTAGATATATTAATGTCGGAAGCCATAAAGCATTCTTTAGCTCGACTACATACAAGAGATATCATTCATGGGATGTTTCTTTGTTGATAGAGTTGCTTGAATTTCTCATTAAAAATATCTAAGTGAAATTTGGCAACACAATATATCAGCAGCATATAGGTATTCCAATGGGTACTAATTGTGCACCCCTGTTGGCTGACCTGTATCTGTTCTCTTATGAATATGACTATACGCAGGCGCTTTCAAAAACGGATCCATTCAAAGCCCGTTCCTTCTCATTCACCAAACGCTATATAGACGATCTTCTCGCTGTGGATAATCGCTATATAAATGACGCAATGAAGGATATATATCCACCTTCACTGGATTTGAAGGAAACTACAGATAGCCCTACAGGCACATCTTATTTAGATCTCTATCTCTATAAAAATGAAGCGGGCATTCTCTCTCGTCGACTTTATGACAAAAGAGATGATTACAATTTCGACATCGTAAACTATCCCTTTCTGGATAGTAATATTCCAGTGGGACCTGCATATGGCGTATACATATCTCGCTTAGTAGCATTTGCTAGATCCTGTGTTGGATGTGATGATTTTAATCAACTTCACAAAACATTGTTGCAGAAACTTATAAAACAGGGCTATTCCACCAGGCGCCTCCACTCAAAGTTTCTCAAATTTGGCGATACATATCGCATGCTGATAGCAAAATACGAACGTAGCGTGCAAGATCTATGGCGCTACGTTTCGTAACTTGTGTCTAATTCCGCTTAACCCGGGGCTAGGGGCCGTATGAACCCATGTACTTCAAGAACCTCATGGTACTCATATGAACAGTCACAATTAAAGCGTGACTGAGATACATCATTCTTTTAGATGACGACTTTATAACGAATATTATGGATTAAGAATACTGATCAGCGATACGGATTTGATATATTTGGAACATCATGATGTCTTGCCGGCATCATTGAAAACTGTTGACCGCTTCTCTCTTGCAGGAAACAAGCTTATGTGTATGTATACTATGATTGTCTTTTTGAATTTGGTGCTAATACTGTTATATGGAATATGGAATAGGTCTTTGGATTATGGACGCGGATATTCTCTAATGGACGACGGCTGGATTATGAATGACGGACTAGACGCTTGTAACCTGATGATGAGTGGGCAGTTAAGTATCAGATTATGATACTAAAGTCATATCGTTTAGATATCCTCAGACTAGCCAATGAAACACCTCTTTCAGGCCATTTAGGTGTTAACAAAACATACTACAAAATTCTAAATCATTTCTATTGGCCAAATTTAAAGAAAGATGTTGCGGAATTTTGTAGGTCATGCCACACATGTCAAATGGTAAGAAACCCTAACCAACCCATACCAAAGGCCCCTCTACAACCCATCCCTGCATTTGGGGAAGCCTTTAGTAGGGTGATTATAGATTGTGTCGGTCCATTACCAAAAACAAAGTCAGGCAATCAATGCATGTTAACAATCATGTGTGCTTCAACCAGGTTCCCTGAGGCCATTCCTTTACGGAATATTAAGGCAAAAACTATTGTTAAAGGGGAATGTTATCACCGGAACTATGTAAACGTTAATATATACCTTGATACTGTAAGAAATCGACTATATAGTTTTCCCCCCGATCTCCGAACTTTAAAACGGTAAATTTGACGATTTAAACGCGTTCCTACCACGAGCCTGTCAAAGCGGTGACCTTTGACCCATGACGTCACAGAGTGAACCGGTCCGCCATAGCATTAGCATCAGCATATGTAAAACAAGTCAAATCTGCGCCAATATTTTTCGATTTTTCTACTTTATTCTCGTACTTTGGAGGCATCATACCTCGTCGATTTGTTGCTGGAGGGTGTAGCAACACGAATAGAGACGGATTCAAGTTCCACCCGTGGCCAAACTACGAAAAATCGGGGAGAAATTCGACGAAATTTGTGCAAAACACGAGATTGTGAGAAAAACCGACGAAATGGTCTCGCATTTGTTCCGCTCACTTCACTGACGACAGCTATGCAACAACAGAGATGGCAAGAATGTGTGGATATCCACCTATACTGAAAAAAGATGCTATTCCCAAGATTAAGACAAATAAATCTTTATCAGAAAGAGAAAACAGACAACCCCTCAGTCTGCCGGAGTGCGTGAGTTATACAGGGGGACCGACCTCGTGGACTCGGCAAGCGACAACCCGTTCCCGCAGATAAGCACTGTAAAAACCCCTGGATGTTTTGCCCACACCGTTTCCATCGTCCCCTCTACCGAAGTGGACCATAGATTTAATCTTCCACTCTTGAAATTTTGGATCAGTCCCACGGGGTGATCGACCAGCCAATCCTGAATCCTACATCATATGCCCCGTCTTACAGCTATTAACTGAACTGTAATAATCAATGTACTAAAGCCCCAAGGCCTTTTAATCAGCTTATTCCAGTATATCGGAAATTCACTTCTGGCACCAGCTTATCCTGATTATTTGGTGTCCTTTTGTATCTCCATGTGAGCACATACATTGTATGCTCTTTTGATACAACAAATTGAAATTGATCACCTGGAGTTCAGCAATGGGGTGTCCAAAAGAAATAAACTGAGCTTCTCCAAGGTGAGTTAGTTATTGTTTAAATAGCCTTAAACATTAAATAACTTCCTTTGGAATTGAAACTTTGTTTTCATTTAAGAGGACGTATCCACAGGTATGGATTACCTCCTGTTTTAACATCAAATCGCTAACAATAATTGACAAACATATAATAAAATTAAGCACGTGAGCAATGTAAATAAGCACAATAATGAACCATACAATGCCAATAAACACACACATACAAAAATAAAGGCGTAAATAACTACATAGTATGCTCTTACAATAGTAAATTATATGTAGATTTTAAATGAATATATATATTATAGTGACATCTACAATAATTCGTATGCATTAATCATACGATCAATAAGCCGGCCTAGTTTCCCTTTTGCTATTATTTAGATTGTTGCAAGATTTTTAGCATGGAAGAGTAAATTTACGATCCTGTGCATTATAATAACTGATTTATGCCTAAAATATTGCCAGATAAAAGCAGAAATGTATAAATATTATTGTAAGATCCACAGGTAGTTGTAATTTCGCGTATAAAGCATATAATTAGTTATTTAAACCGGCCTGCCACAGTCTGACACGGCCTGCCAATCGGCCTGCCACAGGCTTGAAACAGGCCTGACATCAGGAAGACCAATTTTGACCCCAGATTCGCTTATATATAGCTCAAATCTATATGGTTTGATAGCTTCTCCTTCTCCTTCAGCTTCATGACCGCTTCCTGCCTCTACACTCTATTCAGTTTCAAGACCTGTATAATCTCCAAAGTCACAGTCTCCAAAGTGGTTAACGTTGAAATCGGAATCTGAGTCAGAGCTTGTACCGCTGTCTGTGTTATCCGCCATGTTTGACTCTGGCCGCTTCACTGTGTGACGTCATGGGGTAATCGCCGGGCGGATTTACTGGGGGTAAAAATCAGACACTTTAGAGCCGTATTTCAGGATATTGCGTAATCGCTAAAATTTTGAAAAAAAAATCTAAAAAATAAAGCAGGCCCAAGGGAACTGTTTTTTATCGGTTTTAGCCTTTCAAAAATTGTGATAACATTCCCCTTTAAGGACTTAGTTAAGTTTTTCACACTTGTCGGCCTACCCCAGTCTGTTCAGTCTGATCAGGAATCTAATTTCATGTCAGGAATCTTTCAACAAGTCATGCATGAATTGGGAATAAAGCAGTACAAATCATCTGCATACCACCCAGAAAGCCAAGGCGCATTAGAAAAATTCCACCAAACATTAAAGAACATGATTAGGACTTATTGTTTTGACACTGAAAAAGACTGGAATGAAGGCATACATTTGTTATTGTTTGCTGTTAGAGAGTCTGTTCAAGAGTCTTTAGGCTTCAGTCCATTTGAATTAGTCTTTGGTCATGCAGTTAGAGGACCCCTTAAAATGCTGAAGGGAAAATTCCTAGACAGTGATCTTGACTCATGTAGCCTCATACAATATGTGTCGGACTTTCGCACCAGGTTGACCAAAGCACGTGATTTGGCCATGTCAAATTTAAAGTCAGCTCAAAAAGGTATGAAAATAACCTATGATAAACATGTCCTTAAACGAAGTTTCAAACCTGGTGAGAAGGTTCTGGCTTTTCTGCCTATTCCTGGTAATTCACTTAAGGCTAGATATTATGGTCCTTATGTCATTGAAAAGAAACTAAGTCACCTTAATTATGTAATTCAGACTCCTGACAGGCGTAAAAGCAAACAGTTATGCCATGTAAGTATGTTAAACTTATACATCGACAGAGATAGCACTACCAGTACTGTCCATCCTGTAAGTGTAGTTAGTTCTGACCCTGATACTAATGAAACTTGTGAAGATCCCATGACAGCGGCGAAATTACAGAACTCTGAACTCTCACGAATCGTTAGATTCTTGGTATGTGCTTTAGAATAGGTTTACCAGAAGACTATTCTGTGAAGTCATATGACGCAGTCAGTATGTCGGCACCTCTTCCCACTTCCCTTATATGTGTTGTAATTCTACTTAATTTGGATTCCAAGTTGTGTCATCTCGAGCCAGCGCGTCAGGAAGAACTTCGAACTCTGCTCTGTCAATATGAACATTTGTTTCCCGACATTCCTACTCGGACTGATACAATTTCACATGACGTCGATGTCGGAGATTCTAATCCAGTAAAGCAGCACCCATATCGTTTGAATCCCATTAAACAAAACTACCTGAAAAAAGAGATTCAGTATTTATTGGACAATGACTTCAAAGAACCAAGTAATAGTAACTGGAGTTCACCTTGTATCCTCGTTCCAAAGCCAGATGGCAGTTACAGGATGTGTACTGACTACAGAAAGGTGAACACATTGACCAAAACAGACAGATTCCCTATTCCATGCATTGACGATTGCATTGATAAAGTGGGAAGTGCCAAGTTCGTGTCAAAGTTTGATCTTCTGAAAGGATTTTGGCAAGTTCCACTGACAGGTCGTGCGAAGGAGATATCAGCATTCGTCACTCCGGAGGGTCTGTTCCAGTACAAAGTGATGCCATTTGGAATGAAAAATTCTCCAGCCACGTTCCAGCGTCTCATCAACCGTGTTACTTCCGGTTTGTAAGGATGTGAGACTTACATTGATGACGTCATTGTCTACAGCGATACATGGGAAGATCATTTACAGAGAATTCGCGCACTGTTCAATCGGCTGAGTGACGCCAAGCTGACAGTCAACCTTGGAAAAGTGAATTTGGGCATGCACGTGTGACATTCTTGGGTCATGTTGTAGGTCAAAGTCAGGTAAAGCCTGTAGATACTAAGGTCAGTGCTATCTCGCTATTTCCAAGACCAACATGTAAGAGACAACTGATACGTTTCTTGGGTATGGTTGGTTACTACAGGAAATTTTGTCCAAATTTTTTCAGATATTACTGAACCTTTAACTCGGCTCTTAAGAAAGAGGGTAACTTTTGTTTGGACCGATGAATGTGAATCAGCTTTTGGAAAACTGACAGCCATATTCAAGAACGCACCAGTTCTTTGAGCACCAGATTGGTTCACCTTTTAAACTGGCTGTAGATGCTAGTGATGTTGCTGCTGGTGCCGTTTTGTTACAAGAAGGTATAGATGGTGTAGATGACCCAATATGTTATTTTTCACGTAAATTTGACAAACATCAGAGAAATTATTCTACAATTGAGAAAGAGTGTTTGGCAATGATATTGGCTTAGCAACATTTTGATGTTTATGTTACTTCTTCATCGTTGCCAATTACTGTATTCAGTGATCACAATCCACTTGTGTTCATAAGTAAGATGAAAAACAAAAATCAAAGATTGTTGAGATGGAGTTTGGTGTTACAAGAATACAATATTGAAATCAAACATATTAAGGGTAAGGACAATTTGATCGCTGATTGTTTGTCTCGCATATAATGTACATATGTTTGTCAACATTTTTGCTGTTGTAATATAGATTTTGTTTTGTAATAATGTTTTGCATTGTCAAGAAAGTTCCAAGTTTGAAACTTTCTTCTTTTAAGAGGGCGAGTGTCATAGTATTACAGTATAAAGTTAGACACTTTATGAGGATATTTCTAGAATGATAGACCTGAGGTAAACATGTTTACGTTCTGTGGTATTCATGGAATTTTCTCGTAATCGTCACCGATTTATCGTAAGTGAATTATGTGAGTTATCCGTTTAGTTTTTTCTCGACGATTCTGTGAATGCAAATGGTTGCTCTACGTGCAGCCCCGTATGACCTGATAGATTGGTGCATAGCGCCATCTGTACATGCATCTATGACCTGAGCGGAGTGCGGAGCGCCATCGATACATATAGATTTTCATTGTATTCAATATTAGGCATTCTTGATGTTTCTGGAATGAGAAAGCAGTTGTTTATCTGGGTTAATTATGTCGAACTTTCTCGTAGTTGTCATAATTGTATTTGGGTTAAATCTTACGTCATTGCTATACCGATGGAAGTTTCTTGATCTGATAGAATAGTCTCGAATTCCCGATAAAAGTATAAATTGCTCGAAGTTTAGTGATCGTGGGGGAGATTCGAACGGCTTCTATTGGGTGCATAACTGGACATTACCTTTGACTGAGATAACTGACTGCTGGATTATATATTCCTGTTGGATTACTCCTGTGTTCGACCGCTGTGTATTATCTACGTAATTGAACTGACTGAAACTGGACAACAGCTGAGCGGTATTGGACTAGATTTCTGCACGCCGGCACGAACTGTATAGAGATTTGTACGTGAATACAGACTCTCGAGAGATACACCGGTATAACATTGAACAGTAAGATTTTATTTGACGTTTGTTTGCTGTATTGACCTAACTTAATTTGTATATGATTTTAGTATTGTAAATAAATATTTGTTTAATAATCGACTTCACAAATCTTTCTGTTGCGTTTTTCTATTATCGTTTAGACGTAACACCAAACATTGAACTTTCTCAAAGAACGGCTTTTGATTGGATAATAATAATAATAACTAGACATTGTTGGTACAATGGCACGGTCTTTCCATGAAGTCCCCAAAAGGTATCCTTTCGTTGGAAATTAAATTCATGTCATGTTGCATAGGCGATGTCGATATAATGATAATTGAACACATCAAACTAACGTCTTTGTCGTAACTTTTCCAGTTTTCCCGAATTACTTTTCTCTGTACTGTCAACGAAAGAATTCATTATTGGAAGTAACAGGCAACAAATTAGAAATCCGTAACTATTGCGGTTCAAGTGATAAAAGATTTGCAAAATTAAGCCGGCCCCGTCATGTAAGACGACATTTATTTAATTGCGAACACCGGATGCCTCGAGTGCTACAGCCGAATCGCTATAGCGAGATTGACAACGTGCATTGAATAGACGAAATCAACGAACAGGGCGAGAGAACCACTTAACGGCTTAATAGTTCAGAAAAATTGTTTTTTTAATATCTCTAAACGTATCAAAGCTATATTCTTGAAATTTCATAGGCAAATACATATATATTTCCTCAATCATAGCTAAAAATAGTGATGATTGGATCCACACATTTCGCAAAATTTGAATAATGCGTAAATTTCACAAATTGCTAGTTATGTTCTATTCTTTCTGGCATATCTTGATGGCTTTCAATGTTTTTTTTTGTTACGTCATATAATGACCTACATTTATGTGCAAATTTCAACTTGGAAGTCCCAAAAGGTTTCGAGCTATAGCCCTGTAGTCGCAAAACTGTGGGTGCCAATATCTCAAGAACCAAGATCAAGGTCAGGTTAAAATTGCTGTGACGTCATACCTGTATCATGGGATACAAATGTACTAAATTACAGATTCCTGCATGTTGTAATTCTTGAGAAAAACGCGAACAATATTTTTTACATTGTTCGACATTCAAGGTCAAGGTCACATCGGATCGTTTCATAAGTTGCGCCAAAAGAAAGACAATATTGTGCTTACTTTTGTGTCATTGTTTCTTGGTTGACAGTGTGTTACTTTTTCGGTAAATGGAAGGCGTATTTTCGATATTTGGATGCTCATCACTTCAAAGGTCAAGGTCAAAGCCGAGTTCTGACAGAAGTGCTGACCTTATGACGTGATGTAGGTCACGTGACCACATTTTCAGACTGATCGCATCAGCCGTTCAAGAGCTGATCACCAAACTTTGCACTCATACTGAGACGCTCCCAGAGGTCAAAGGTCAAATTTAAGGTCACATACTTTTTGGTCATTGAAGTGTTCATTGATGTCACAAGAACCAATGCCGTTGCTCATTTTGTTATAAAATGACGTGTTTCGAAAATCATTAAAGGGGAGATAACTACTTTTTCTTATTACGTAACAAGTCAAAAATATAACTACAGCATGGCCATATATAATTACAACACATATAAGGGAAGTGCGAAGAGGTGCCGACATACTGACAGAGTCACATGACTTCACAGTATAGTCTTCCGGTTAACCTATTCTAAAGCACATACCAAGAATCTAACGATTCGTGATATGTGTTGTATCTCAGGTACGCTCTTATTGTACCTGTTCATGTGGCAACTTGGATGATATGACCACACGGCCCCTAGCACCGGCATAAGCGGTATTAGATACAAATCCAGAGAGCTATGATGGAAATGCTCTGACAACTCGTATATTGGTAATTGGTGAGCTGTTTCGCTGTGACAACTCGTACACTGGGGATTGGTGAGCTGTATCGTCGTCAGATGAAAATGACGGCGTTTAACACAAAAGACTAGTCTGTAAGGCCTAGCATCAACCATCAACTTTCTTTCAGATAAGTTCTTTACTTTTGTCTGTACAGAGGTCACAATGAAAACAGCACCAGGGCAGAGAACTCGAAAACTGCTCGTCTGACCTACTTATTTTATTCGCTCATTTTCTTGATAAAAAGTTCAAACACATGCTTTCCAAATGTCAACTTCGTCTTCCAATCCGTTTGCTCAATATTCGTAAAATAAAATTTAACTTTGCTCGCCTATATCTTATTAGGTCAAGGTCAAGGTCAGTTGTCCAAATAATATGCATAACTTCAGACGCATATCTAACCGTGTGCCCAATATCTAAGCTCTACAGATTAGAGAGAAAAATCCGAGAGCGGGAATTATTCTGGATGCTAGAAATTGGCTCAGTGTTTCCGTTTGGTTTAAATGATAATGTCAGTGGGTTCGGCAATGCTACAAACCGCCGTTCAAATATATCCAACATTACCCAACTATTTAAACTTCATCAACGGAGACATCGCAGCCATGGTTGGCGAAAGTTTAATAGTTCGATGATTCACGATCATATCACTTTAAATTACTTAGTGGGTTTAACTAATACACCCAATAGTATACATACCTTACGTACAGTTCTGTATGCGTTACCTCTGAGAGCTTTAGATCAAATAGCCAGAGATATACAGCAATCTGCGTCTTCAGGAAATATATCACCAAAAATCAGAAAAGTATGTCAAGATATAGCGTATTTTCGGTTGTATCGTCCAGTGAACATAATCGAAACATCTCAAGATCGGCTTTTCTTGAAACTCAACTACTTAGATAAAGGACTGGACATCATTAATTTACCTCGAATCCTGAATGATCCAGAGGTACGCAACGCTATACCAAACTATTTTAAGTTCACAGAACCTCCTTGCATTTCATATAAGTATACTAAATCTATAGCCACCAAAATATTTAATTACTCTAATGCTGTCAAGGAGTTTGACTGGAACTTATACACGTCAGGAGGCTATAGTTGTGATTGTGAATCATCGAACTTTATCTATACACCATGCAAACATATTGTGACTGGTGCTCTTGATATGGTGAGTGATAAGGATCTGAAATTACTCCTGATGAAAGGACCTAAATATAGAGAGCCAAGAAGAATAAATATGAAGGCCGACCAGAAGATAGTCCTGTCTGCATTGGAACAGTACGTTATGGATTGGTCTAAGCGAGAAAAAGTTGAACCTACAATACTCGCTGATTGGCTGGACCTCACCAAGAGCAAGGTCGTTGAAACAATCCGCCATATTGACAGAAGTACTCTTCCCCAAGCAAAACAAGTACTGAGAAACCTCAATTCGCAAGAAGTTCTAACAAATCTCCAGAGTAAATTCGTCATAGTCCCAGCAGACAAAGCTCCGAATAATATAATATTCATATGTAAATATTACTATTACCAGGTGCTGGTTAAAGAATTGAGTGTAGACATATCTTCATCAAATACGTCTACTTACTCCCAAACTGCATTTACTCTGGAAGATTTATTCAACAATCACAAACAGTTTCTCAGGGAAAGAGGTATTTGTCTTCCAACCAATCATAACGACATACCAAAACTATACTGGACTCCCAAAATGCATAAATCACCATACAAAGCTAGATTCATAGCTGGTTCTAGAAGCTGCACCACCAAGCTTCTTTCAACCCTATTGACGAGGGCCCTTCAGGAGGTAAAAGCATTTTGGGAAAGGTATTGCGCCACTATTTCTAAGAACTCTGGCGTTGAATGTATGTGGATATTGAAAAACTCAAAATGTCTTACGGAAGAACTTGATGCTAAAGGTCACATACCGTACAGACATGTATCCACATGGGATTTCTCGACTCTCTATACTACAATCCCTCATCAGGACCTTATTGACCGTCTAAGTTCATTAATAGTATCTGTGTTCAAGAAAACTGATCGTAGATATATTAATGTCGGAAGCCATAAAGCATTCTTTAGCTCTACTATATACAAGAGATATCATTCATGGGATGTTTCTTTGTTTATAGAGTCGCTTGAATTTCTCATTAAAAATATTTATGTGAAATTTGGCAACACAATATATCAGCAGCATATAGGTATTCCAATGGGTACTAATTGTGCACCCCTGTTGGATGACCTGTATCTGTTCTCATGAATATGACTATATGCAGGCGCTTTCAAAAACCGATCCATTCAAAGCCCGTTCCGTCTCATTCACCAAACGCTATATAGACGATCTTCTCGCTGTGGATAATCGCTATATAAATGACGTAGTGAAGGATATATATCCACCTTCACTGGATTTGAAGGAAACTACAGATAGCCCTACAGTCACATCATATTTAGACCTATATCTCTATAAAAATGAAGCGGGCCTTCTCTCTGGTCGACTGTATGACAAAAGAGATGATTACAATTTCGACATCGTTAACTATTCCTTTCTGGACAGTAATATTTCAGTGGGACCTGCATATGGCGTATACATATCACGCCTAGTAGCATTTGCTAGATCCTGTGTTAAATGTGACATTGTTGCAGAAACTTATAAAACAGGGCTACACCACCAAGCGCCTCCACTCAAAGTTTCTCAAATTTGGCGATACATATCGCATGCTGATAGAAAAATACGAGTGTAGCGTGCAAGATCTATGGCGTTACGTTTCGTAACTTGTGTCTAACTCGCTGAACCCGGGGCTAGGGGCCGTATGAACCCATGTACTTCAAGATCCTCATGGTACTCATGTGAACAGTCACAATCAAAGCGTGATTGAGATACATCATTCTTTAGATGATGCCTTTACAACGAATATTATGGATTAAGAATACTGATCAGCGATACGGATTTGATATTTTTGGAACATCATGATGTCTTGCCGGCATCATTGAAAACTGTTGACCGCTTCTCTCTTGCAGGAAACAAGCCATGTTTATGTATACTATGATTGTCTTTTTGAATTTGGTGCTAATACTGTTATATGGAATATGGAATAGGTCTTTGGATTATGGACGCGGATATTCTCTAATGGACGACGGCTGAATTATGAATTACGGACCAGACGCTTGCAGGGATGTTATACGTATGAGTTACATGGGGTCATATTGATTCTCCTGATGGAACGTCAAGGGAGACAACTGTTGACCTAGGAATACAGAAGCTCAATCTTAATAAATTAATATCCTATCAATGCTCCCCAATCGCATATGTCGCTATGTAGAATCTTACCGATTTCAATTGAATTTGGTGTTCAGAGCGCACAGGTCATGAATATTTAATAGTCTTATAACATCACGGCCGCATTTTAACTACTCTACTTGCAAGAACATGGGGGGGGGGGTGTAGGATCATCGTATCCGCTTTAACACAAGGTTTATGCCAAGGACCAGTCTATATTTCTACCCCGCTTTATGGTGCCCATCTGGCGGGACAGCGGCAACATCAGAAGATACCCCACCAGCGTGGCGTCTGGTTCGACTGAGTCAACGAAAGAGCCCCTACCATTATGTTCCCTTCGAAGGACTATGAAGAGTTCTAGGGATTCGTCAACACTCGCGTTAGTGCAAGCCGGTTAGATCCCACAAGCGACATATCCAAACAGGGGTGCAGATAGGATATAATTTTAATTAGATTGAGAGAAGCTACACCCATACTAGTAGATCAGCCACCCAACCCAAAGATGGCTAGAAAACTTTTTGATGGCATCGCGTGTTAAAAGCTGTCATCCAGGCTTAATGAACTCTACATGGTGTGCAGATTACGATGTGACCGGATGACATTCTCACTTTTGACCGTTAAGGTCATTTTTGAGGTCATAAAGGTCATTAGAGGTCAAATAAGGATAAAGCATCCATTTTTTGCAATATCTTCGTAAAGGAAGAGTGATTGTGACTGATTTTTTTAACTTGCTTCATTTTTCTTCTGGTCTTACTTCCTGGTGATTTGCATATTCACAGATGCAATGGATTATGGGAAATTTTTACACTACCAGACCTTGGAGGGGGGGGGGGGGAATTGTGGCTCCCTTCCAAAACTTTCTGCCCTATCTTCGAATCGGTAAAAGATTGAGAGCTGACACTCCATGGCTTTGTAGTTTATCATACTGCGGTCATGTTTAGCCTATCTGCATAGCTACGAGCAGAAAATCATGAGTAAATTCAAAATGGCGGCCATGTGGCGTATCAGAAAAAAATGTTGTTTTCGTCATTTTTGGTTCAAATTCCTACTTTTTCATTTTACATCAGATGATTATTTACTAAATTATCATGCAGTTTTTGTGAAGAAAACACATAAATAAAAAATCGAAAATCATCACGTGGCCATCTTGGATTTTTTAAACATTTTCTCGTAGAGCTTGATTCAATGGTATAGTGTGGTAAGATTCAGCTTCCTAGCTGGAGGGGCAAGAAAAACATTTAGGGGGAGCAATGATCCTAAATTAGTGAGCCAAACCAAGAATATGGCGGCATCGTTTGTTAAAAGCTGTCAACCATGCTTAATCAAATCTACATGGCGTGGGGATTGAGATGTGATCGGATGACATTCTCATTTTTTACCTTGAAGGTCATTTTTTAGGTGATGAAGGTCAAGAGATGTCAAATAAGGATAAGTCGTCTATTTTTTCTATATCTTCGTATAGGAAGAATAATTACTACATTATGGTTGGTAATATTTTATTAGGTGATTTGCGTATTCACGGATGCAAAGCATTATATGAAAATTCAATATAACATCCACCTCTGATCCCTTTGCTATGTGTAAGTGTAATGCCCCACTGATCTGGTTCTAATCCCCCATCCGCATGATCGAAACTTCAAACTTATCAGTTTTATAGCTCAACTGACAAAATTGTCCGTCAACAAAGGAAATATCTGATGGCGCTCATGATTGTTGGACAGGACCGGGCTGTCACAATCCGGAAGCTACACACAGAAACATTTGTTAACATATATGGTGTTGCTCTTGTACAAGTAGCTTGTCTACCAGTCAGATGCAAGATAAAGTGGTTTTAGATATTCTTTTTGGAAAATATGAGCAACATTCCATCAAAATGGAAGGAGACCGGTATTTGTGTTCGTAGTCAGATTGTCAGGATAATTACCTTTTACCAGGTGTCCCTAGCTGTTTGTATTCAGATGGTCAGGAATATTACCCTTGACTAGGTATCCCTGTCTGCAGCCAGATGGTCAGAATAATTATCCCTTATGAAGGAACTGGCTTGTCACCTAACCATACCAAGGAGGCATTAGCTTAATATTTGTCAGAAGAGTTAAACATAATTTGATAAACAGACAAGTACATATGGTAGTTCCTGGATGATTTCATCATTGAAGGGAAGAAAATTTCCAACCAGGGTCATAGAATTCAACATTATACAGCGAAGTTTGCCATGAAGAGATGCATATAGTCACTCTTTTGAGACGGGTTTACCAGCTGAAAGCTGAAGACAGATTGAATTGCCAGTCTGGTAACCACCAACAAACAATTCTCTATGTGGACTCTGGTACCACCAAATGCTTGGCGACTCGAACAGGCCCTCGTTGCATCAGTAGAAATTACTATAACGGAGAATAACTCATTTGTTTAATTGTTCATGAGGTGACCACGCCAGCCAACATTAAAATTTCGAAACGCAATTGTCCTGGTGTGCAATCATGAGTCATGCTTCAGTTTTGGATGGATACTCAGAATGGACATTTTTGGATGGACGACTCAAGCGCTATTCTATTCATGGATCGAAGAGGAGGGCTGATACCATAGCTCTGTTAACTTGAAGTCGTGCATGTGAGATGTAAGCGACGCCAGACCTATTAGACCTGATGCCACCACACTTTGACTAATGTGTGAATATTGTAGAAGATTGCAAAAGCGCTTCAAGGTTTGCCCAAATAGTAGCCTGAAATTAGGTGTCGTGAGTGATAGATGAAAGGAGGGGTATAATTTTGATTTCTTGGGGCAAGAGGCCTTATATGTTTCAACAAATCTGCATAAAAGCCGTTACCGGTATACGAATCAGTACATGTTTACGATCAAAGAAATTGCATGTTGTTCGAGATAAGCAAAATGTTCCATATAGGACTAAATCAACGATTAACCAAATTTCTGAAGACATCTCATGGCCACCATTTCAAATCCATGTGTGAACCGATACACCTAAGATTATGTGACGTTCACTGCAATGCAAATAAGGAATAAGTTCCCAATGGAGGAAGAGTCCCACCAGAAGCTGTCCCCACTCCCACCAGTCCTGGTAGGTTTAATGTCAGCAGCTAGAGGTTGTCATAGCTTATTATTTTAGGTTTCATGTGTGGTCCAATGAACTATATGTGCTGCCACCTGTGCTATTAATGTTGCAGTGTGAATCCGTATGAATCCCTCATATTTCCTGGTGGATCAGTAAATACAATATTTAGTGGATGTATATGACAGCCATATTGGAAAATGAACGTAAATACACGACTATTAGATTTCTTGATGCGTTAATTCCCAGAAAATGTCTCAGCCATTCTATCCCAACAATATCACGAATTAAGGAGATGTCTGGTGAAATGCAAAATGTAAATGCACAAATACAGCTTAGCATACGCCAGTTTCAGAATCAGCAGGTCTAAATTTTGTAAAAAAAAAAAAAAAAAAAAATATCATATCACATTCTACCCACAAATGCCTTAATATCTACTTTCCAGACCTCTTTTTCGGTTTTGGGACTAGTAAAACGAAAAGATTTCCGACCCTGTTAGCACAGGTACATGCTCAGATGAAGCCGACGTTCACTTCGGGAGTGTCACTTCAATGGCCATAAAGATGTCGTATAATGCCTTGCTGTCAGATGTGCATACGCGTAGTAAATGATACCGAAACTACATATATTACATATGGCTGCCACTTTGAATATCTCACGATTCCAATCTAATGGATAAGGGTCCACAATGACCCAAGTGTGTTCAGATATAAAGGAAGCTCGCCTTGTTTAACAGTTAGAAATCGCCTTGTTAAACAGTTACAATTAGTAGTTATATGCATGGGCAACTTTGACTACTTCAGAGTAAGTTTTGGAAGAAATTTACGGGGCGCCATATTGAATTTTCCCATGATCATTTGTACCAGTGATTATGCAGATATTTTCAAAATGAGCCCACTTGAATAAACTATCAAGTGTTAAAGATTGAGCCAGCTTCAATCTTCAATTACTAAGCTTTCACGAAAAGTTTGATAAAATATCCTGATTTGAACCCACGTGACCTATTTGGCCTAAAAATGACCTTTAAGGTCAAAAGCGAGAATGTCATCCGGTCACATCTCAATCTCCACAACATGTAGAGTTGATTAAGCGTGGATGATTGCTTTTAACACGCGATGCCATCAAAAGTGTTTTTTCATCTCTTGGCTGGCCTACTATACACAATGGAGCCGGTTTAGACCGGTTTGAAAGGGTTCGAATCCGTTTGAGAGTGCATTGCTAGAATCACCGTCATTTTGTCTGTGCTAAGCCTTACTCTGATTGGCTAGAGAGAACAAAAATAAACGGATTAGATGTCTATCAATTTATTGCCCCCCTCCATCACAGCATACCCACGCTGAGAGAGCCGCTATGGGTGTGATTACAATTCTCGTAATTCTCTTGTATTGTCCAATCAGAAGCCGTCAGTCCCAATGTTAGACTGTTCCTGTCCAATCAGAAGCCATTCGAGCCTGACAGTGAGTGGGAAATTAATCCATTCCATTCGTTCAGGCTTGTAATTCACGTCTAAAGACTGCTTGGAACCGTGGAACCTCTTTCCCGTCACACCTCGATGATAAACCAATGACACTTAGTGATGGGATTCCCGCCTGGAGACAGACACGGAAGTCTGTGATGACCTGGGCCTCGTTGATGGTTGCTAACGCATCGAAACCTTCTGTCTCTGTCACGTAGGTATCTAGGCATGTGAGATGTCGTTGACTCAAGGTCTTCTGTCGACACCCGAGACAATGCTGGGGACGTACGCTGCTCAATGCCGATCGAAGGTACATCAGGTATATCTGGAGTTAGGCCGTATAGAGGTACACGGTCAGCTGATGCTCTGATACATTAAACACTTGGTAGGCAATATTTCGGAGTCCTTCCCATGCAGGTGTTAGTATTACAGCCCCTTGATGAGCTGGGTACAGCTTTTCCTTTCCGGAATAAGATTTTCACATTATCAAATGCACCAATGCAGTACTGCAAACTGGCAAGTACATCATCGTGGATGCGCGTCTCCGTATCAGTCACACGCCGGATGAGTGTCTTTATGTCATCAAATTTATCCACCAGTTTGTTCCAGGCGATAGCGGAGAGTTCCTGGTATTTTCCCCCCTTTTCATTTTCTAGGATGATGGAGTGGTCACTAGGCGAGTAGTGTTAGGCTCCTATGAATGGTCTATCTTTCGGTTCGACCTTCAGGTGGATAATAAGGGTCATTGATTGGAAGAGCATCGGCGGCTCTCGTGGCTTGATGTGCGGCCTCGGCTCGATGTGCAGTACCGCTCTCCTGTCGATTTCCACGTGGATATGAATGTGTGGGTGGATCAGCGGAAAAATTGAAGTCATCGCTCTGGTACGTAGCCTTGAAGATATAGCCATCACGACCATCGACTTGCTGTGATGGTGTGCCTCTGTCGTTATTGAGTTCAGATTCATTATCGTTGATTAGGAAGACCGCCATATCATAATGGATTTCTTGGTTTATACCGACAGGTAGGGCTCCATCTGTAGAAATAGTATTCGTCTCGGTGAGTAAGCTAGCTGGTGTGACAAGTCTCTTTTGGTTTGATTTGTTAAAAAAGATCCACAACCGCTCGATTTTATAGGATTGAACGATTTCTCACCTGTCAATCAACCTACATCTCAGCTCCCATTGGCTACTCACGCGACGGCCAATCACAGACGAGAGAATCATGCCACACTCAGTCTATGATGGTATTGAACATTCAATCTAGTCCCAATCAAACAGCGCAGATAGAGTTTAGGTGACCGAATGGCTGCTCGTTCCACCTCCATTGACACGAGCCATATAGAGTTTAGACCGCCGATTGGCTGCTCACTCCATCCCACTTAGACCAATTCAATTTGCATGACCCACGTTATGTACAGCCCAACTGAACACCAGCTTCCACAATGACAGTGTCATGAATCCTCACCATCTTGATCCAGTTGACATTGTATATCCGTCATAGCCAGATCATGGTTTAAACGTCGCGTCTGTGTTGCTTTACAGAGCACCAGTGTGGTCTTAGAGAACACCAGTGGGAGCATGGGGTCATGAAGTGCGTTCATAGAGTAGGACGATTGATGGGCGAGTGTTCTGGAGTTGGTTCATAGAGTAGGGTGATTGACAGGTGAGGGTTCATGACACGGTCAGTGTGGAAGCTGGTGTTCTGTAGGGGTGTACATGATGTGGATCATGGAGTGCGGGATGAAAATTGAATTGGTCTTAGTGGGGGTGGAGCGAGCAGCCAATCGGCGGTCTAAACTCTATATCGTTCGTGTCATTGGTGGTGGGACGACCAACCAATCGGTGATCTAAACTCTATCTGGGTTGTTTGATTGGGGCTAGAGTGAATGTCCAATATCATCCTAGACTGAGTGTGGCATGATTCTCTCGTCTCTGATTGGCCGTCACGTGAGTAGCCAATGGGAGTGAGATGTAGGTTGATTGACAGGTGAAGAATTGTTCAATCCTTAATCGAGCGGTTTTTTATCTTTTTTACTGACTACCAAACCAAATGAGGCTTGTCACACCAGCTAGCTTACACAACGTGAAGAATACTATTACCACACATGGAGCCCCATCTGTCGGTATAAAGCCAGAATTTCATGATGATATATTGCGGTCTTCATAATCAACGATAGTGAATCTGAATTCATTAGCGACAGAGGCACACATTGACAGCATGGCGAGGGCCGTCAGGGCTATATCTCCAAGGTTACGTACCAGAGTGATGACATCAATTTTACCGCTAATTCACCTCGAGACGTTAGCATCTACCAACGAGGCTCAGTTCATGATAGACTTCCGTGTCGGTCTCCACTCGGTAATTTCGTCACTAAGTGTCATTGTCCGGGGTTTTTTTCGAGGTGTGACGAGAAGGAGGTCCCACGGTTTCAAGCAGCCTTGAGACGTGAATTACAAGCCTGGACCCCCGCACCGGATGTTATAGATTGATTTCCCACTCGCTGCCAGACACGAACAGCTTCTGATTGGACAAGAACAGTCACTGATGCATTGGGGTACAGGTAACCGCTTAGTCACATGCGCACATACAAAAATGTGCTCTCTCCACTACTGCTGACGTCACAATGACGTCACAGATGAAGTGAACGTCCCTCAAGTCGTATTTTACACCCCGAAAGCTACAAGATGAGCCTACACGCCATATTTGACCACGGATGATCCGCCTCGATCCCAAACTCCCACCTCATGTGCCCGTTTTCTGTACTAATGTCCGACTGCGCATGCGCACAAGGACGTGAGCAGACAAAATTACTATTCCGGTTGGAGTTTACCCCAAGAGAGTTTCAATAAAACATCCTGCACGGCCTCTGACACTTCCCTGGGCTATTTCCTATGGTATAGGGGTAAATTCCGTGTTCCGCTTTTATATTTCCGGAAGAAATCCTAGTTTTACATGTACCTATGCAGATGACCCCCATACACACTTCCCTTGATTATTCTCCATGGTTCAGGTGAAAATCCGTGTTCCGCTTTTTTTTATATTTCAGGGACAAATCCTAATTTTACATACACCCGCTACCGGAAGTCAAGTCACTCGAAAATGACTTTGTCCTCCACATGACCTTTGTCCCGGATGTGACATCACCGGATGTGACGTCACTTCCTTCTCATTCCCCTCCTCATTCCACACCAAAATCTGCTACGAGATTTACGCATTCTATACTACTTCTGTACTACCCTAGTAGGAAGGTCTCCACCGCGGTGTAAACGCTTCCAATAATTCAATTTGGTTTTCGGTGATAAAAATGAAGACATTGTAACGACGTTAGGCTAGAAATCCGAGAAATCTGAAGAAATTCTGCGATAAACTAGAAAAGCTTTGCAGAAATAGGCGATTTTTTTTTCAAAAAGGTCGATGTCCCCTATAGTATGATGGCCGAGAGGGGCCATCGACCATCGCCCTTGAAACATTTTGGGCGATATTGCGATAACGCGATATTGCGATGCGATAACGCGATATTGCGATGCGATAACGCGATAATGCGATGCGATAACGCGAAAACGCGATATTGCGATATTGCGATAACGCGATATTGCGATAACGCGATATTGCGATGCGATAACGCGATATTGCGATGCGATAACGCGAAAACGCGATATTGCGATATTGCGATAACGCGATATTGCGATGCGATAATGCGATATTGCGATGCGATAACGCGATAACGCGATGCGATAACGCGATAACGCGATAACGCGAAAACGCGATATTGCGATATTGCGAAATATCGCGTTATAATTACGCGATAATGTGCGATATTGTGCGATATTGCGATAATGCGATATATCGCGTTATTTTACCGCGATATTGTGCGATATTATAGCAATATCGCAATATCGCACAATATCGCACACTATCGCGTTATTTTCTCGAAAATAACGCGATAATGTGTGATATTGTGCGATATTGCGATATTGCGAAATATCGCGTTATTTTTCCACGATATTGTGCGATATTATAGCAATATCGCAATATCGCACAATATCGCACACTATCGCGTTATTTTCGAGAAAATAACGCGATATTGTGCGATATTGTGCGATATTGCGATATTGCGAAATATCGCGTTATTTTTCCGCGATATTGTGCGATATTATAGCAATATCGCAATATCGCACAATATCGCACAATATCGCGTTATTTTCCCGCGATGCTTGAGCGGATAGCCATGAAGACAACTCTGTCAATTCCGTTGGCCCAATTCCTGGTTATCTCCCCTGATTCGAACATTTCGAAATAGGTACGAGTTTCGCTCCAGTTACTTGATCAAACAAAACTATGCGCCAAAAAATTATATTTATTGATTTTTAATTGTTTTCATCGTATCATCGTACCATCTTATCATCGTACCATCCTATCATCGTACCATAGAATCATCGTACCATAATACCATCGAGTCATCGTACCATCGTATCATCATACCATCGTACCATCGTATCATCGTACCATCGTATCATCGTACCATCCTATCATCGCACCATAGCATCATCGTACCATCGTGTCATCGCACCATCGTGCTATATTTGTTTAAATACCCACCGTTATGTACCGTTGAGGGATGGAGATGTCTTTCAGCACAGCGACTCGTTATGGTTCTTACATGAGCGAGGAGATTAACTATTCTTTACTCACTCGATTTTCCCCACACACTAGTCACTATCACCTGATTAACTAAATAGAAAAGCCAAAGGCCCTAAGAAGCCCTGGTAGTATTAAAAGCGTAAATTCGTGTCTATTTGGCTGCAGCCTGAGCCGCAGTCAGGACGCGTAAAGGCCAAAGAAGGTCGCATCCTGTTTGGAATGGGCCGTGTAAGGGCATAGTGAAACACTCGTAGGAGAGCATCCGACTGGATGGGTGAGTGGTGAAAGAAAGGCTATGACGCGCATGCACAGACAGAGAATAGTGAGAAATTAGCATTGTATGCACGGTTTAGGGTAGAGATATACCGATGGGGCTGAGTGAATGAGTGAGTGAGTGTGAGTGTGGAAGAGGTGAAGTGAAGGAGGAGGAGGAATGGGGAGGAGTGAGTGAGTGAGTGATCATATAAAGTCGTTGGTAAACCATTAGCCTCAAGTTGTATCTAAACATGAGTGGCATCCCATTGAAGCTCTTATCCGGTAGAGACACACTGGAAGCGATATATGCATGCGCACTGAGGAGTGGTAGAGAAAGGGGAGTTTCAGTGGTGCTGACTATGCCCCAAACACGTCAAGGTTATATGCATAGCAATACATTTTCTTTATTTCATTCGATAATTTTTTTTACACGATGTATTTTTTTTATTTCTATTCGAAGCAGTTGTAAAATATATGTGCAATAATTGCATTGTGGGTAATACCTAACCCCACCTATTTGAATATGTAACGAGGTTTTTCATTGGCTATTGGGAAATCGACGGCGAAAATGGCGGCATATTTGACAGTCGGTTTGCCTCGTCTTTGGCTGTCGATGTCGTCTTTGATAATGTTTGTCTTGTGTTTGTCTTCATTCTTAGTGCCAAACTGACCAAAGAGAGAGTGAAGGCAAACCGACACATATCTCAAATATGCCGCCATTTTCGCCATCCATTTCTCAATAGCCAACGAAAAGCTTCGTCACATATCCAAATAGGCGGGGTTAGGTATTACCCACAATGCAATTATTGCACATTTATTTTACATCTCCTTCGAATAAGAATAAAAAAAAACATTGCATAACGTACCTATTTCGAAATGTTCGAATCAGGGGAGATAACCAGTAATTGGGCCAGCAGAGTTGGCAGAGTTGTCTTCATGACCATCCGCTCTCGCATCGCGCAATTATAACGCGATATTGTGCGATATTGTGCGATATTGCGATATCGCGAAATATCGCGTTATTTTTCCGCGATATTGTGCGATATTATAGCAATATCGCAATATCGCACAATATCGCACACTATCGCGTTATTTTCGACAAAATAACGCGATAATGTGCGATATTGTGCGATATTGCGATATTGCGAAATAGCGCGTTATTTTTCCGCGATATTGTGCGATATTATAGCAATATCGCAATATCGCACAATATCGCACACTATCGCGTTATTTTCGAGAAAATAACGCGATATTGTGCGATATTGCGATATTGCGAAATATCGCGTTATTTTTCCGCGATATTGTGCGATATTATAGCAATATCGCAATACCGCACAATATCGCACACTATCGCGTTATTTTCGAGAAAATAACGCGATAATGTGCGATATTGCGATATTGCTATAATATCGCGTTATTTTTCCGCGATATTGTGCGATATTATAGCAATATCGCAATACCGCACAATATCGCACACTATCGCGTTATTTTCTCGAAAATAACGCGATAATGTGCGATATTGTGCGATATTGCGATATTGCGAAATATCGCGTTATTTTTCCGCGATATTGTGCGATATTATAGCAATATCGCAATATCGCACAATATCGCACAATATCGCGTTATAATTGCGCGATGCGAGAGCGGATAGCCATGAAGACAACTCTGTCAACTCTGCTGGCCCAATTCCTGGTTATCTCTCCTGATTCGAACATTTCGAAATAGGTACGTTATGCAATGTAACAAAGCTTTTCGTTGGCTATTGAGAAATCGATGGCGAAAATGGCGGCATATTTGAGATATGTGTCGGTTTGCCTTCACTGTCTCTTTGGTGAGTTTCCCTACATTCAAATCGTTTGTTTGTGATTTGGCACTAAGAATGAAGACAAACACAAGACAAACATTATCAAAGACGACATCGACAGCCAAAGACGACGGAGGCAAACCGACTGTCAAATATGCCGCCATTTTCGCCGTCGATTTCCCAATAGCCAATGAAAAACCTCGTTACATATTCAAATAGGCGGGGTTAGGTATTACCCACAATGCAATCATTGCACATATATTTTACAACTGCTTCGAATACAAATAAAAAAATACATCGTGTAAAAAAAATTATCGAATGAAATAAAGAAAATGTATTGCTATGCATATAACCTTGACGTGTTTGGGGCATAGTCAGCACCACTGAAACTCCCCTTTCTCTACCACTCCTCAGTGCGCATGCATATATCACTTCCAGTGTGTCTCTACCGGATAAGAGCTTCAATGGGATGCCACTCATGTTTAGATACAACTTGAGGCTAATGGTTTACCAACGACTTTATATGATCACTCACTCACTCACTCATCCCCATTCCTCCTCCTCACTCACACTCACTCACTCATTCACTCAGCCCCATCGGCATATCTCTACCCTAAACCGTGCATACAATGCTAATTTCTCACTATTCTCTGTCTGTGCATGCGCGTCATAGCCTTTCTTTCACCACTCACCCATCCAGACGGATGCTCTCCTACGAGTGTTTCACTATGCCCTTACACGGCCCATTCCGAACAGGATGCGACCTTCTTTGGCCTTTACGCGTCCTGACTGCGGCTCAGTCTGCAGCCAAATAGACACGAATTTACGCTTTTAATACTACCAGGGCTTCTTAGGGCCTTTGGCTTTTTTATTTAGTTAATCAGGTGATAGTGACTAGTGTGTGGGGAAAATCGAGTGAGTAAAGAATAGTTAATCTCCTCGCTCATGTAAGAACCATAACGAGTCGCTGTGCTGAAAGACATCTCCATCCCTCAACGGTACATAACGGTGGGTATTTAAACAAATATAGCACGATGGTGCGATGACACGATGGTACGATGATGCTATGGTGCGATGATAGGATGGTACGATGATACGATGATACGATGGTACGATGGTATGATGATACGATGGTACGATGACTCGATGGTATTATGGTACGATGATGCTATGGTACGATGATAGGATGGTACGATGATAAGATGGTACGATGATACGATGAAAACAATTAAAAATCAATAAATATAATTTTTTGGCGCATAGTTTTGTTTGATCAAGTAACTGGAGCGAAATTCGTACCTATTTCGAAATATTCGAATCAGGGGAGATAACCAGGAATTGGGCCAACGGAATTGACAGAGTTGTCTTCATGGCTATCCGCTCAAGCATCGCGGGAAAATAACGCGATATTGTGCGATATTGTGCGATATTGCGATATTGCTATAATATCGCACAATATCGCGGAAAAATAACGCGATATTTCGCAATATCGCAATATCGCACAATATCGCACAATATCGCGTTATTTTCTCGAAAATAACGCGATAGTGTGCGATATTGTGCGATATTGCGATATTGCTATAATATCGCACAATATCGCGGAAAAATAACGCGATATTTCGCAATATCGCAATATCGCACATTATCGCGTTATTTTCGAGAAAATAACGCGATAGTGTGCGATATTGTGCGATATTGCGATATTGCTATAATATCGCACAATATCGCGGAAAAATAACGCGATATTTCGCAATATCGCAATATCGTACAATATCGCACATTATCGCGTTATTTTCGAGAAAATAACGCGATAGTGTGCGATATTGCGATATTGCTATAATATCGCACAATATCGCGGTAAAATAACGCGATATATCGCATTATCGCAATATCGCACAATATCGCACATTATCGCGTAATTATAACGCGATATTTCGCAATATCGCAATATCGCGTTTTCGCGTTATCGCGTTATCGCGTTATCGCATCGCGTTATCGCGTTATCGCATCGCAATATCGCATTATCGCATCGCAATATCGCGTTATCGCAATATCGCAATATCGCGTTTTCGCGTTATCGCATCGCAATATCGCGTTATCGCATCGCAATATCGCATCGCAATATCGCAATATCGCGTTTTCGCGTTATCGCATCGCATTATCGCGTTATCGCATCGCAATATCGCGTTATCGCATCGCAATATCGCGTTATCGCAATATCGCCCAAAATGTTTCAAGGGCGATGGTCGATGGCCCCTCTCGGCCATCATACTATAGGCCACAGTAATAACGCCTGGTCGTCCAAAAATCTCACACTAAGGCCGTGGATTTCCATGTCTGAGAGTAGGTTAGCTCCCTTGGCTATGATGTCAAAGTTGGTTAGCCTCCTTGGCTGTGCTACCCCATCCTTTTGACTTGCTGCGCTGTGTAAAAAGTGTCATCATACATTATGTAGATTAGTTGAAGTCCGCTAGTATTATGTTAACGGCTATATCAGATTAAATCAAGGTTACACGTACAGTAACTGTTCTAAATAGAATAGATTTACCAGAACATATTATTAATCTGGATTAAGTCTACTGGTGAACTTTCTCAACAGGGTTATTTCACCACTTAATCCGTTCAAAATGTAGAACAATCAGCCATATAATTTCTGAAATTAATCGTATATTTATAGTAACTCCTAACACGGAATAAGCCTTCGAGAAATTTATTTTCCATAATTCAGTTTACACAGTTAATGCCTTGTTAAAGGATGATCAAATATTAATACAATGCCATTGCAAAGCTGAACGATTCCTAATTCGTAAATAGATTACTGAGAAATACTGATCGTTTGATCGATTAAGTAAATATTTGAGGATAAACTTATATAGCCGATGATAATTAACAAAAGTTATTAAAACATGCACTACCGACACACCGTTGGTAAGCCTGTTATTCAGAAACTAAAGCCATTTTGTGAATAAACTCCATGATATGGTCTGTTCACGTTTTGAGCTAGGTCAGCTATATGTGGTGAAGCTCTGTGGAATGTAGGCGTCAGATCCGAGGTACGATATTCAGCCGTCGTCCACAAAGAATTTCCGCGTCGCTAATCGAAAGACCCCGTTTGACAGTTAGCGAGCATGTCAAAACCGTGGAACGCGGTCAATTTTTCACGCATGCCCGGTACGTGCTACAGCCAGATTTTGTTATCGGCACGATCGGCTGATTTAATTTTGTTTGAAATTTTAGTTTAAAGTCCACTTCTCATGCGGATTTCGCAGCCCATCCACTCAATGCTATATTTAATTTTCATGATACATTTCTTAATGAGTGAGCGAGTGAGTAGGATTTAACGTCGCTTTCAAAAGTCATATCACAACGAACCAACTAAGCATAGTTCGGTTAAGATCTTTATAAGCGCTATATTTCATAATAAACAAATAACAAAAAAGAGCAAATGGAGATACAAAAATAATCGAGAGGAGGATATCGTCTATGTACAATTCGTCGGTTTATTTTTATCAGATTGTGTGTTACGTTCATTGCACTTGTAATCACGTGAAGTATTCCTTTGTCTTTGTACCCATTCGCACGAACAAAGCTGTTCAGAAAAAAAAACTAGCAGAAA
>JAVTVY010012313.1:0-49774 GCA_036873755.1 Hanleya hanleyi
CTTCCACAGTGGCCATGGTCAATGACCAGTCCAACTCGTCTGATGACCGCTTGATAAGCACTTGATCCACATCTACCACGGCATCTTCCAATGCAGACCATAGATCAGGGTGAAGGGTAAATGCACTGTACCCCCATCTAGCCGAGCCAATTGAGCAAAGAAAGGGCCGCGTCGGATGTACACATCGTGACACAAGTGGATGAGGTCGCCGTCCAGTTCACCAGACAACACCCGTTTGAATTTGGTCCAGCCCTCCCGGGACAGACGAATGTGGGCCGGGCACGGTTGTGTAGGGTCCGTGTCTCCCACCACCTCCTCCATGATATCGACCTTATCCGCATACACGTGCAGGAAAACCTCGGGGGTCAAGCTGAAATACGCCAGTACTATATGCTCCGTCATGGTCAGTACGTGAATGGTACCAGATTTCACTGTCTCTCGTATTTATAGGGAGAACCCCGAGAGATCAAAGGATCAGGTGGTCATGTCATTGGGCTGACTGAGTCTAGCGGGGTAATCAATGGCATCGTCGTCGGGTTCATGTAGTTGTTCATGGGGTTCAGCCAGGGCGTCCTCCATAGCACGAGCCCATGCCAATTGGTCGGGTGATCGGTCGTCCGGTGTAAACAACTGGTCCACAATAGGCACTACTTTCTCCAAGGCTGACCACACAGAGGGGCTTAGGAGGATACTTCGCGTAGGCTCTTGGTAGCGGCCCAGGCGTATGTGGACGGGCGGGTCGGAATATACGTAGATGGCATTGTCCAGGTGGATGAGGTCTCCGTCCAACTCACCGCTCAACACCCGTTTAAATTTAGTCCAGCCATCACGCTGTAGCGTCACCGTATTCGATAGCATCTCAGCGGGCGCCCAGTAAATAGCTTCATCGTCTTTCACGAGGATGACTTTATCTTGATAGACGTATAACCCCACACTGGGTGTAAGAGGCAGGATGGCTCGTAGTGACATGCTTGCTCTAAATGTCGAAGGGAGAATGACACACACTCTGTCTCATCCCTCGTATTTATAGTGTCAATACCACAGCGCCAGGGTGAATAGGGAACAGACTAGTATGAGGCCAACCAGCCGGCGCTGGTTCCGGCGTGAGCGCTCCTGGTCCATAGCGCGAGCATCAAGGATGGCTGTCATAGTCCAGTAGTGGTGAGTGATGGCACGCCTCTCCATCGAGTGCACTCTGTGGAGGACCGATTCTGTGAACTCGTGAATGAATTCACACGGTGGCATACTGTAAAATGCGAGTCGCATGGGGCTGGATCTCCGCCATGGCTCTGTAGAAATGAAGGTGTGGGATCCAGAGGGACATGTTTTATAGACCAGATGTAGCTCTACGGGTGGTGTAGTCCGTGATACGTACTATTCTGATGGGTTAGTCCAAAAAAAGGGAGCAACAACAACAACAACAACAACAACAACACAGATTACAGATCAATCCTTTTAGTATGCGTGAACAACATAGAAATGCATGTACTGACCTGTCTGTGGGAGGTTTCCCACAATGGCGTTCACCTTCGCGTCTTTTCGTGTACGTCCGTGTCTTTTCGTTAAAGTCCGTGTATCTTCGGTAAAGTCCGTAGGCATTGGGCAAGGAAGCTTTTTCCCGAGACCGAATCACCGCCAGACATGACTGCATCACCGCGGATGAATGCATTCTTGCACTCACTCACACCACAGGTCGAGTGAGGTATCAAAGTGAAGCTTAGGTGAAGGAGCATCTAATGGACTGGGTGTGGGGTTGACATATCGATAAAAAATGGATATGACCTTGAACTGATCAAGTGACCTCCCCGTGATGACAAATACCCAGAACCAAGTCAGTACATGCATCCCATAGTCCCAGGTCACGCCCGATTCACGCAGACCGGAAGTGACGTCATACACCTGCGCACAACCGTGATGGGAAAAAACCAGAACCAAGTCAGTACATGCATTCCATACAGGCAGAATGCAGGCAGGCAGACAGGAAGGCAGGCAGGCAGGGAGGCAGGCAGGCAGGTCAGGTCAGGTAAGTCAGATTGCAATGAATACACCCCTTTCCCTAAAAATCGACTCCTCTTATACGTTTTTCTATAATCCGCCATCTTGTCCCACCACCCACAGCCGCCATCTTGTCCCACCACCCACAGCCGCCATCTTGTCCCATCACCCACAGCCGCCATCTTGTCCCACCACCCACAGCCGCCATCTTGTCCCACCACCCACAGCCGCCATCTTGTCCCACCACCCACAGCCGCCATCTTGTCCCACCACCCACAGCCGCCATATTGTCCCACCACCCACACTCCGCCATCTTGTCCCACCACCCACAGCCGCCATCTTGTCCCACCACCCACAACCGCCATCTTGTCCCACCACCCACAGCCGCCATCTTGTCCCACCACCCACAGCCGCCATCTTGTCCCACCACCCACAGCCGCCATCTTGTCCCACCACCCACAGCCGCCATCTTGTCCCACCACCCACAGCCGCCATCTTGTCCCACCACCCACACGCCGCCATCTTGTCCCACCACCCACACGCCGCCATCTTGTCCCACCACCCACACGCCGCCATCTTGTCCCACCACCCACAGCCGCCATCTTGTCCCACCACCCACAGCCGCCATCTTGTCCCACCACCCACACCCACCATCTTGTCCCACCACCCACACACACACGCATGCGCACACCGCCCCAATACCGCCTCAAAACCGCCCCATTTTTTTTTCTGCGCATGCGCAGTGAGGCGCTATCCTATCTACTTGCGTGCTACATACTACTGGCGTATAGGTCCATACTGGGAAATTTTTCGTGGATTTTAATCTGGGTTGTTTGATCTTGTTTTTCTCGTCTCGCCACCCAAAACACGATGGGAGGGGTCACGAAGGTAGGCGGTGAAATTTTTTGAAAAGTACCGGGTGGGTCTGTATATAGGCTATGGGGGGATAGGTCCATACTGGATGGACGTTTTGGGGTCTAGGTGTGGTCCTAGTGGTCCTATGGTGTCGTATGAGGTCTTATTTTGAAGCTCTCGTGGAGGAGCACCCGACGGGATTAACATATCGTCCATTTTCAATATTCTGCGCATGCGCAGTCTGGCCGTCGTATAGAAAGCAGCCATTCTGGGGGGTATGTGGGGAGTGTTTGGACCACTATGGGTCGCGGGAGGTGCCAAAGTGAAGCTTTTGTGGGGTAGAGTCAGAATGGCGCGTTTTTTATGGCCAGTCGCGTCAATCTCCGCATGCGCAGTCTGGCCGTAGTAAGTAAAGTGGCCATTTTGGGGGGTGCGTGGAGGTGTGTTTGGGGTAGAGACGGACCACTATGGGTCCAAATGGATCGTGGGAGGTGTCAAAGTGAAGCTGTTGTGGGGTAGAGTCAGAATGACATGTTTTTTTATTGCAAGTCCCGTCAATCTGCGCATGCACAGTTGGGCGTAGTAAGTAAAGTGGCCATTTTGGGGGATGCGTGGAGGTGTGTTTGGGGTAGAGAGGGACCATCCTTGGTCCGAATGCGTCGTGGGAGATGTCATTTTGTAGCCCTCGGGGTGTAGACCCCGATTTGAGGGCTGTCCACAGCATCTGTGACGGTGATCGGTGACGTCATCATTAGGTGTAGTAGCGAAAGTGGGCATTTTGAGCAAGTGAAGGAAGGTGTTTGAAGGAAGGTATTTGGGGTAGAAATCGACCATCTTTGATCCGAATGCGTCGTGTGGGTTGTCATCTTGTAGCTCTCGGGGTGTAGATCCCGATTTGAGGGCTGTCCATGTCATCTGTGACGCCATCAGTACGAGTAGTAGCGAAAGTGGTCATTTTGGGGCAGTGAAGGAAGATATTTGGTGTAGGGATGGACCATCCTCGGTCTGAATGCGTCGTGTGGGGTGTCATTTTGTAGCTCTCGTGATGTAGACCCGATTTGCGGGATGTCCGCGTCATCTGTGACGTCATCGGTGACGACATCAGTAGGAGTAGTAGCCAAAGTGGGCATTTTGGGGCAGTGAAGGAAGGTATTTGGGGTAGATATGGACCATCCTTGATCCGAAGGCATCGTGTGGGGTATCATTTTGTAGCTCTCGGGGTGTAGACCCGATTTGAGGTATGTCGGCAGCATCTGTGACGTCATTAGTACGAGTAGTAGCGAAAGTGGCCATTTTGTGGAAGTGAAGGAAGGTATTCTATGTAGAGATGGACCACTATTGGTCCGAATGGACCGTGTGGGGTATCAGTGTGAAGCTCTCGTGAGTCAGACTGGCTTGTTTTCATTGGAAGTCGGGCCAATCTGCGCATGCGCAGTTGGCCAGTGGGGTTTTTCCGGTCGTACCTCCGTCTTCCATCCGGGTACTGTGATTTTTCATCCGGGTGCTCGTCTTACATCGGGGATTTTCCATCTTTACTGTCACGTGATCGGAACCGGAAGTTGTCACAAGACAGGTGGCTTCCATGCACAGAATACATGTACTCTGCGCATGTCCATGTATTCTGTGCATATCCATGCACATGTACTATTTGCCTGTACATGTAATCGGTTCATGTACATGTACATGTCAATACACCTCTTCCTTGTCCAGGGGGGCCCTCGGTGGCCGAGTGGTCTAAGGCGCTTCGCTGGTGACCGCTAGCCTCACATCGCTGAACCGGCACGGGTTCGAACCCACCTGGTCCATGTGTGAAAGTCTGTCAGTTACTTGCCGAAGGGCAGTGGTTCTCTCCGGGTACTCCGGCTTCCTCCACCAACCAAACTGACTGTCACCATATGAGTGAAACAAACTTGAGTGTGACATTAAGCCAAATTCCCTCCCTCCCTTCCTTGTCCATGTAAATTTGCTCTGTGTATGTCATTCTATATGTACTCAGTTCACGTCCATGCGAACAGACTCTGTTCAAATCCATGTACATACCCTCTGTCCATGTCGCTATATTGCTGAAATATTGCGGAATGCGACGTTAAACCTTAATTCTCTCTCTCTCTCAATGAACATGCACTCTGTACAATGTCGCATGATGTAGACCGGTGAGAGAACAACAACAACTAGGATGACAGGTCAATCATTTTATTATCCCTTCCAGTACATCATACCCAAGCTGGGGGAGCCGCGTTGGGTGTGTTTATAATACAAGTAGCCACTTGTCCAATCAGAGGCCGCCATTTGCATCTGTCATATTCGTTCTTGCCCGTTAGATGTATTCTCGGCTGTCCAATCAGAAGTCGCCATTTCAGAAAGTTCCATCTTTGCTCGGTGTGACCTAATATGATTCTTACCCATTCATTCATCTGTCTGTACATATGTTAGAAGTCTCTCTTTCGAGATAATTGCGGCCATATATTTTCATACAAGGAAAAATGGCCTTTGGTGGCAAGCGCCCACTGGAAAATCTCCTCTCTCCTCGTGCAAAGATCACACCCGGCCAAGGGTACACCATCAAGGCAGGTCAGGCATCGCTGGCGATGGTAGCGGAGATCTCCGGGCTCTCCCCTGGTTGAGCTGTAACCCACACTGAAGAAATCATCTATCATTTCCATAGTTATGGGCGGGTATCTTTTGGTAACTCTTTTGGGGAGTCGAGCGGGAACCGGCACCTGTTCGTCAATCTTCAACGATTGCTCGTCTGCCTTGGAATTGGCTGGCTTTTCCATTTGATCGGGTCTGGCGCAGGTTGTGAGAAATGTACATCTAACATGCGTGTTTCCGTATTTATAGTTAGAGGAGAAATGGAGAGGTGACCGTCCTATCAACCAATCAGAAGCCACCATTTCAGAAAGTTTAATCTTCGTTCAGTGTAACCTAAACGTCTTCGGGCAATCCATGATGCTGAAGCTCGGAGCTCTTACTTCTCCCATTCAACACTGGGGTCAATTTCCATCGGCTCTTCAATTCGCGGCGGCGGATCGACCTCCATGGGTTCTTCCATTCTCAGATGCATTCCCACAGAAACTGAAATATCCGGTCTCGAGAGTGGCGAGCGTGATCCGTGTATGACATTTTGGTGACGTCTCAATTGACTGGGTGCTTAAAGACTATATCACAATCTGCACATGTATGCGTGGGTACTTCGTGGCGTGCACGTGTGTGACAACGTAAACTGTCCAGGCGATGAAAGTGCCTCGAGCAAGTTGTGCAAGAGAACATATCGGCTGTGGATCTGGAAATGATGAATGCCGTAACAATTCTCGCTCCTATAGGCCAACATAGGAGTACCCAAATGTTCTACAGTCCCGGATGGTCCACAGTCCCCGGATGTACAAGAACCCGGATGTACACGGACGTAAAAGTCCCCGGATGTAATAGTGCCCGGATGTTCACGAATGTTCCACCATCCCGGACTTCTATCAGGCTCAGATTCTCTTTCGGAAGATATGGAGGCTCTGAAGAGCCGTTCTTTTCTGTCGCTGTGAGACGGAGCGGTCGTTGCCACAGCGTCAGGGCCAATAGGGCAAAGACCATTGTGAGACCAACGAGCCGTCGCTGGTTCCGGCGTGAGCGCTCGTGGTCCATAGCCCGGGCATCAAGGATGGCTGTCATAGTCCAGTAGTAATGGGTGATAGAACACCTCTCCATCGAGTCCACTCTGTCGAGAACCGCTTCTGTGAACTCTTTCAGGATCTGGCGTCGCCCCTCGTTGTCGTCGCCATCTCCAAACATGGACCGAACCACTGCTCGGTAACCCGTGAGTGAATTAACCACGGTCGCATGCTGTAAAATGCGAGTCGCATAGGGATGGGTCTCCGTCATGGCTCTGCAACAGTAGGAATGGGGCGTGCGGTCCAGAGGGACTTGTGGTGCACCCTGTACCCTATAGCCCGTAGGGTATAGGATACACCAGGGTGCGCCACAGGTACGCGCGCACGCATGCGGTGACGTCACTTCCGAGCTCTGAGCTCCACAAGCTTTGAGCTCCAAGAGCTCCGATCCAAGAGCTCTGCCACACGGGAGCTACCACCACCACCACCGGGCAACTTCCGGTTCCGGTCACGTGTCAGTAAACATGGAAAACCCCGGATCTAAGATGAGGACCCGGATGTAAAACCACAGTACCCGGATGGAAGACGGAGGAACGACGGGGGAAACCCACTGGGGCGCCCGGATTTTGATGGTCCCTGATGGTCCCTGATGTAAAATCCACTGCCCACACAATTTACACCGCCATGAACGGTGTTTCCATGAGACATCCAGGCATCAATGTCGGGATTGTGGCCACCGCTTCAGACTACACAGCCAGTTGAGATCTCACCAACGTGTAATTCAAGGACATGCACGCTTGAGGGTTGAGGAACCCGTGATGTGTGACCCCATCCATGAGTCTACTTTTCAAGGTGCTGTTGGCGAGTATACATGTTCGATCTGCAGGAAGTCATTTAATTGTAAGAATAATTTACGGCGACATCAACGGTCGGTCCATACGGCGCCCAGCCATGAACGCCAGCATTGCAGTCCAGTCTTCAGACTCCACAGTCAGTTGATCTCCATCAATCCGAAAGACGTCCACAGTTTGTTCTGAGGGTCGGCTTCTGATTGGACAAGAGCAGTCTGTGATCAGCACAATGACCTTCCGAATACACGGGCAATAGCATAAGTGAATTGTAAACACACCCATAGCGGTTCCCCCAGCGTGGATGTGCTGTGATGGAGGGGATAATAAAAGGATTGACCTGTAATCTTTGCTGTTGTTGTTGTTGTTGTTGTTGCTCTCTTTCTGGACTAACCACTCAGAATAGTACTTATCACGGACTACACACGTAGAGCTACGTATAGGCGCGCATGTGTAACATGGTCTATAAACCACGTCTCTCTAGACCCCACACCCCATTCCTACTGTTGCAGAGCCATGACGGAGACCCATCCCTATGAGACTCGCATTTTACAGCATGCGACCGTGGTTAATTCACTCACGAGTTACCGAGCAGTGGTTCGGTCCATGTTTGGAGATGGCGACGACAACGAGGGGCGACGCCAGATCCTGAAAGAGTTCACAGAAGCGGTTCTCGACAGAGTGGACTCGATGGAGAGGTGTGCTATCACCCACCTCTACTGGACTATGACAGCCATCCTTGATGCCCGGGCTATGGACCACGAGCGCTCACGCCAGAACCAACGACAGCTCGTTGGTCTCACAATGATCTTTGCCCTATTGACCCTGACGCTGTGGCAATGACAGTTCCGTCTTACAGCGACAGAAAAGAACGGCTCTTTAGAGCCTCCATATCTTCCGAAAGAGAATCTGGGCCTGATAGAAGTCCGAGATGGTGGAACATTCGTGAACATCCGGGCACTTTTACATCCGGGGACTTTTACATCCGTGTACATCCGGGTTCTTGTACATCCGGGGACTGTGGAACATCCGGGACTGTAGAACATTTGGGTACTCCTATGTTGGCCTATAAGAGCCAGAATTTTTACGGCATTCATCATTTCCAGATCCACAGCCGATATGTTTTTTTGCCCAACTTGCTCGAAGCGCTTTCATCGCCTGGACAGTTTACGTTGTCACACACGTGCACGCCACGAAGTACCCACGCATACATGTGCAGATTGTGATATAGTCTTTAAGCATCCCAGTCAACTGAGACGTCACCAAAATGTCATACACGGATCACGCTCGCCACTCTCGAGACCGGATATTTCAGTTTCTATGGGAATGCATCTGAGAATGGAAGAGCCCATGGAGGTCGATCCGCCGCCGCGAATTGAAAAGCCGATGGAAATTGATCCCAGTGTTGAATGGGAGAAGTAAGAGCTCCGAGCTTCAGTATCATGGATTGCCCGAAGACATTTAGGTTACACTGAACGAAGATTAAACTTTCTGAAATGGTGGCTTCTGATTGGTTGATAGGACGATCACCTCCACTCTTCTCCACTTCCCCTCTAACTATAAATACGGAAACACGCATGTTAGATGTACATTTTTCACAACCTGTACCAGACCCGATCAAATGGAAAAGCCAGCCAATTCCAAGGCAGACGAGCAATCGTTGAAGATTGACGAACAGGTGCCGGTTCCCGCTCGACTCCCCAAAAGAGTTACCAAAAGATACCCGCCCATAACTATGGAAATGATAGATGATTTCTTCAGTGTGGGTTACAGCTCAACCAGGGGAGAGCCCGGAGATCTCCGCTACCATCGCCAGCGATGCCTGACCTGCCTTGAAGGTGTACCCTTGGCCGGGTGTGATCTTTGCACGAGGATAGAGGAGATTTCCCAGTGGGCGAAGTGAGAGCTTGCCACCAAAGGCCATTTTTTCCTTGTATGGAAAAATATGGCCGCAATTATCTCGAAAGAGAGACTTCTAACATATGTACAGACAGATGAATGAATGAGTAAGAATCATATTAGGTCACACCGAGCAAAGATGGAACTTTCTGAAATGGCGACTTCCGATTGGACAGCCGAGAATACATCTAACGGGTAAGAACGAATATGACAGATGCAAATGGCGGCCTCTGATTGGACAAGAGGCTACTTGTATTGTAAACACACCCAACGCGGCTCCCCCAGCTTGGGTATGATGTACTGGAGGGGATAATAAAATGATTGACCTGTCATCCTAGTTGTTGTTGTTCTCTCACCGGTCTACATCATGCGACATTGTACAGAGTACATGTTCATTGAGAGAGAGAGAGAGAGAGAGAGAGAGAGAACTAAGGTTTAACGTCGCATTCCGCAATATTTCAGCTATATAGCGACATGGACAGAGTATGTACATGGATTTGAACAGAGTATGTTCACATGGACGTGAACAGACTACATGTAGATTTACATGTAGAAGGAAGATGTGTATTGACAGAGTACGTGTACATGAACAGATTACATATACAGGCAAATAGTACATGTACAGGCACATAGTACATGTGCATGGATATGCACAGAATACATGGACATGCGCAGAGTACATGTATACTGTGCATGGAAGCCACCTGTCTTGTGACAACTTCCGGTTCCGGTCACCTGACGGTAAACATGGAAAAACCCCGATGTAAGATGACGACCCGGATGTAAAAGCACAGTACCCGGATGGAAGACGGAGGTACCACGGGAAAAACCCACTGGCCAACTGCGCATGCGCAGATTGACGCGACTTCCAATGAAAACAAGCCAGTCTGACCCACGAGAGCTTCACACTGATACCACACACGGTCCATTCGGACCAATAGTTGTCCATCTCTACACCAAATACCTTCCTTCACTTCCACAAAATGCCCGCTTTCGCTACCACTCGAACTGATGACGTCTCAAATGACGTCACAGATGCTGTGGACATACCTCAAATCGGGTCTACACCCCGAGAGCTACAAAATGACATCCCACACGACGCATTCGGACCAAGGATGGTCCATCTCTGCACCAAATACCCTTCTTCATTGCCCCAAAATGACCACTTTCGCTACTACTCGTACTGATGACGTCACAGATGACATGGACAGCCCTCAAATCGGGGTCTACACCCCGAGAGCTACAAAATGACACCCGACACGACGCATTCGGACCAAGGATGGTCCATCTCTGCACCAAATACCTTTCTTCACTGCCCCAAAATGACCACTTTCGCTACTACTCGTACTGATGACGTCACAGATGACATGGACAGCCCTCAAATCGGGCTTTACACCCCGAGAGCTACAATATGATACCCCACACGACGCATTCGGATCAAAGATGGTCCATTTCTACACCAAATACCTTCAATCACTTCCCCAAAATGCCCACTTTCGCTACTTCTCCTACTGATGACGTCACCGATGACGTCACAGATGCTGTGAACAGCCCTCTAATCGGGGTCTACACCCCGAGGGCTACAAAATGACACCTTCCACGACGCATTCGGACCAAGGATGGGCACTCTCTACCCCAAGCACACCTCCACGCACCCCCCAAAATCGCCACTTTACTTACTACGCCCAACTGCGCATGCGCAGATTGACGCGACTTGCAATAAAAAACACGCCATTCTGACTCTACCCCACAAAAGCTTCACTTTGACACCTCCCACGACCCATTTGGACCCATAGTGGTCCCTCTCTACCCCAAACACACCCCCACGCACCCCCCAATGGCCACTTTACTTACTGCGGCCAGACTGCGCATGCGCAGAATATTGAAAACGGACGATACGTTAATCCAGTTGGGTGCTTCTCCACGAGAGGTTCAAAATAAGACCTCATACGACACCATAGGACCACTAGGGGCTCACCCAGACCTCAAAACGTCCACCCAGTATGGACCTATTCCCCCATAGCCAGTATGGGACTATATGGGCCTATATACAGGCCCACCCGGTACTTTTCAAAAAATTTAACCGCTTACCTTCGGAACCCCTCCCATCGTATTTTTCGAGGCGAGACGAGAAAAACAAGATCAAACAACCCATAGTAAAACCCACGAAAAATTTCCCAGTATGGACCTATACCCCCATAGCCAGTATGGGGCTATATGGGACTATAAACAGACCTACCCGGTACTTTTCAAAAAATTTCACCGCTTATCTTCGGGACCCCTCCCATCGTGTTTTTCGTGGCGAGACGAGAAAAACAGCAAACAAGGGTTGATAGTGGTTTTTCCCCTATTTTAGGAGTAAAGTCCGTGTTTCCGGATTTTATATGTTCAAACCCAATTCTAATTTTACATGCACCCACCCGTGACTGGATGGCCCTGGAGGAGCGCTTCACTTTGACACCTCACTCGACCCAATCGGTCCACTTGTGGTCCCTCTCGCCCCTGAAGATTGCCAATGATTCTCACGAAAACCCCACTTATTTGGGACTATTTTCTGTCCGCGGAAGCTCTTTCCCACGACCGTATCACCCCCAGACCGCATCACCGCGGAGGAATTCGAGGTCAAAAGTCACGTGACCTTGCCTTCCCGGCCGAGGTCAAAATACTCGCTTCTGATTGGCTGTCAAAGGTCAATAACAACTTTGCACCCCTCCCGATTAAAAGTGGTTTGACCCGAGGTCAAAGGACAATGCGACCTTTTTTTGCGGTGAACATACGACCTACGGGAGTGATTAATGCTAATCAAAAGGGATTCTGAGTGCCGAAGAGGACGGGAACATCAGTACTAGCGAAGCAAGGCCCTGGCTTGCGAAAATGTGGATAGAGAGGATGTTTTCCGAAAGAGGGTCATTCAAAATAGCTATGTGCCAAATTTCATGCTTGTAACCAACAATGCACAATATAACTGCACAACTATGATGTATTGTTCGCGCACAGGATTGTCTAACTCATTAAATACTAAATAGTCACTTCTGCATTATAAAACCAGTTGCGCATGAAGTCAGCTTTGAGTATTATCAATGAGTCGGTATAGCTAATACAGTAAGGGATTGGAAGGTCATTGTTTCGATTTCCACAGAGGGTTAAATTATTCTTCTTTTCAGAACATATTTCCATATGGGTCATTTCATGAAATGGGGGTACCAAAGTGTGACATGCAAACCAATTTCGAAAAGATGTCAATCCATGGCTGCACTAAGTCAGGGATAATATTGGTATACAGAGATTCGAAAAACATAAGAAAACAGATAATATTCCACAATTTGGGAGGAAAATAAAATAATGAAATTGCGCGTGTAACGAGGACACCAAACTATATGCAAAATTCATCACGTAACACGTTAATTTAAGTGTCAAATAGAATGAAAACATGATCAAAAATGTTAGAATATTTAATTCTATTCTTAGCATATTTAGCGGCATCGACTGCCTCAATCCAATCAAGTGGCGCTTGTAACATGGACACAAAAATGACTTCGCGTCCATCCACATACATCATGTGCAATCACCATACTATGTCGCCATCAAACTCTGGACTTTTATCATCAAATTGATCATGGCACATGAACGTTTTATATGTAAGACTGGTCTTAATTTGTCTTTCTTTCTTCTGGAATCAACATTTGTTTGTCACATCTCGGTATTCATGTCTTCTTTGAACAGATCCCGCCATAACCTTGTTTTCACAGCGTTGTTCGTGTTGTCCCCTTGTACCAGTTGGGTTGGATCATCACAGTTTGATCCGAGAGTAATGAGAGTAATCCGAGGGTGATTATATGAATCAGACCCGCTGTGTGAGAGCTGGATGGATACAGGCCTGCTGTACGTGCGCTGCCCGGTGTGGGCTCGGTTGATGGTATGAGGTTTGTTGGCTCGAACTCTGACTTCGTGGTGGACGTGGGTAACAGGTGGTCAATCGGCGAACGTGTTCTGGGATGGCGCTGTCCGTCCATGCGTCTGTCCGTTTCGTGTCCGGGCTGAATATCGCGCTCTTTTCAAACTGCGGATCCGGCGTTTGGTAGGTAGGTGCATTAGGGGGAGACGTCGTGTCATGCGTTTGTTTCGCTCATGTGGGCCGTTTCCATGGCAACCAGACACACCCTCATCATCTCAGTCATTGTAAAGGTAGTTTCTCTCGTGTCCGGACTGTATATCGCACGCTTTTCAAGCTACTGATCTGAAGTTTGGTAGGTAGGTGCATTATGGGGAGACGACGTGTTATGCGTTGCTTTCGCTCATGTGGGCCGTTTCTATGGCAACCAGACACACCCTCTTTATCTCAGCCATTGTAAAGGTAGTTTCTCTCGTGTCCGGACTGTATATCGCACACGTTTCAACCTACTGATCTGAAGTTTGGTATGTAGGTGCATTAGGGGGAGACGATGTGTCATGCATTACTTTTGCTCATGTGGGTCGTTTCCATGGCAACCAGACACGCCCTCTTTATCTCAGCCATTGTAAAGGTAGTTTCTCTCGTGTCCGGGCTGAATATCGCGCAGGTTTCAAGCTACTGATCTGACGTTTGGTAGGTAGGTGCATTACGGGGAGACGAAGTGTCAGGTTTATACTTGGTGTAAGAACGCACAAGACAACGCCTACAATAGCCTGTCTGAGCTCAACAATGCGTCTAGATGTGACCCTTTTCAGCTGCACAAAAGCCTCAACAATGCGTTCTTACACCAAGTATCGACCAAGTGTCATGTGTTGCTTTCGCTCATGTGGGCCGTTTCCATGACACCTCTTTATCTCAGCCATTGTAACGGTAGTTTCTCTCGTGTCTGGATTGTGTATCGCACACTTTTCAAGCTACAGATCTGGTTTGGTAGGTAGGTGCATTAAGGAGAGACAACGTGTTATGGGATGGGATGTTATGTCCGTCCGTCCGTTTCGTGTCCAGGCTACATATCGGACAGTTTTTCATCTACAGTCATCAGTTTTGGTTGGTCTATACATGTACAACAGTGGAAGACGATGTATCGCAATCAAAATGTGTGTGGCTAGGTCGTTTCCATGGCAATCACATGGCTAAACTCGGTTATTTTACCACTAACTATCACATGTAGCAATCCATACAGTGCTGAAAATTTTCAATTCACTATTCCACCTGTTCAGACTGATATGTTTTTCGGGCGTATTTTGAGTTCAGATTGAGCTCTTTTTATTTTAAAGTATTAGTGAACAATTTTTTGCAATCAGTTGACGAACCTTACTAAATATAACAACAATGGAGGAAGTTATCCAAAAATCTATTCACTCTTAACCCAGAAATTAAAATAATTAGAGCTGTTTTGGCGTCCGTTTATTATTAGTTTTGCTGTTAATGACATGTGAACGTTTGAAAAGGGAGACAACTCATATTGCTTCGTTTCACAGTTGATTGTGAAGAAATAGTTCACTAGTTTCTCGCGTTTTTCCACACAGTTACCACTCATTAGATGTACTTAGTTTAGTACGGTTACCGAGAGACTTATCTGGGCAGCTTAGCGCTGTCATTTGATGGAAACATTAAATGGTGACTGGCCGAAAGATCTCTCACCCACTGAGAGAAAAGGTGGCGGGTGCCCGGATGTTGGTTGCCGTGATAAACAAAACGGAGCAAGACTCTTCCATAAGAGTGATATTCATTGGTCATCGACGGTTGGCCTGTCCAGAGCGCCCCTTAACGGCCAAGAGGCGCGCAATATGCGGTGTGAATGAGCGGGGGAACAAGAAGAGTAGGGGCGAAAGTGACACAAGCTGTTTATGAGCGTACGAATGACGTGACCGGACGAAATCTTCACGCCAATCGTAGTCTACACATCGCGCGTTTCGATACGACACCCCACACGGCCCATAACTAGGAGGAAGGATAATCCATCTATACCCAAACCTCCCACCTCAAATGCCCTTTCTATACTACTGCCCTGAAAAAAAATACCAAAAAACTATATCATGCGGTACAATAATAATATACATGGATATGATAAGACGGGGGAATTTTTCAGGAGATTTATCAACGGACGTCGTCACCGCCGACGACTCCTGACAGATTCTAGTCCTGCGAGACTGCTTACTACGAGGCTCTAGGGGAAGTGGTATAGCCATCCCCCCAAATTTTGGAGAGCGAGTAGGCACGTCTGATTCCTGCGTATGATCTTCCGCCACTCACAATCATCTGTTTCCATCAAAAGACGGCACTATAAGCTACACAGATTAGTCTCTCGATAATAGCATTAAACTACCCGACATATGACATAATGAGTGATAACTGTGCGTACCTGACATGTTCACATAGAAACGCGATTTAAACATGCAGTGACCTTTGAAATTTTCATGACCTTTGTGACGTCACTTCCGTTTCCGTGACCTTTGACCATAAGCACCATGTTATCCGGTATTGTGCGCATACGCAGGGTCAAAGGTCAGGTCCCTTCTCGTAACCGGAATCGGAAGTGACGTCACAAGGTCACATGCAAAGTCATTGGCGTACACTTCGCCATCCATAAGATGGCTTGCGAATCGTGTGTCTCCATTATCGCGGAGCGATATCCGGGATATCCGGTACTTTACCGTTTTCTGTCCGGTCTTCATCCGGCGGAGAACAGACTTGAGAAAGCTGATAAATTACAGGTTTTCCTACCACATCGGAAACAGATATTGCCTGGGCTTACAAAATATATATATATAAATAACAATCGTATCATCCAAGAGGTGTGGTAGATCTGTAATTTTGAACAAGTAGGACATCACATGACTCGAAAATGGCGGGTTACGTTGGGGTTCATCCTCATAAGAGGGGTAATGTAGCCAGACCACTGTCGTTCAACTGACATGCGCTGTTCGGAGTTGGTTGGGGTTACGTCGGCAGGCTTTAGATGATTGGCTGACGAAGTCACGTGGTATTGCTTTCTGGAAATTCCCTCTTGCAGTTGCCGAAAGTAGGCTGAAAATGGATACACATGATCCCAGGGTCAGTCGTACCGCGTATATATGACCCAGATGGTTACAGGTTGATGCAAAGTTGAAATTTCAATGCCCGTTTAACTCACCTTTCTCTACAACTGACTTATCTGTGTGATTATATACATCTGAATAATTCAGTTTATCCGGATAATTCCATCACTTTAATTATGTGGTAAATACTGAACTCGCTACATTGAATACATGTAGGCTAATTATTGACGTAACTACACTTTCGTTCATTGTTATCGTAAACGTACTATTTATACATTATACTCCCTTTGGTTGATAACCTCAAACAGTATTGTAATACCCTTGGAGGGATATTTTATAAGTTGTCACACTCTGCCAGGTTGTCGCACTCTGAATGTTGTTGTATACACTTTTGACATGATTTGTAACTGTGGTTTTGGGGGTACTAAATGGCGTAAACAACTACTGGGGCATTGGGGATGGATTTAAATTTATTAACATAATATATATGCTGTCTGTTGTAAATAAGATTAACTTACCTTGTGCAGTTGATAATATTTTCATCACGTTTGCCTGATCCTGATCAAGGATGTGGCCATGTTGTTTGTGTTTACGAAATGTGACCTTGTACACCACCAGCTCGTTTATGCTTCTTAAAGCTATTTATTGTAATTTAGAGATTTACTGAAGTTCATTATATTGTTATAACGCTCAATTTAATTGTTATGACATTCGATGAAGTCCATATGTGCCGATATGGCGGTTATTGGGGACTATTTCTTGGTAAATCGGTACGCCTTCCGTCTGCTATCTGATTCATGAAGAGAAGTCTACATCAAACTTTGCTGATTTTTGGGTCGGCGTATTCTACTGATGAAACGGAATTCGACTGATGAAAACGGAAACTCGGTCGGTTATTTGTTGATAGCTCGCTTGATACTGGTTCGATTCTGACCATCTAAACTTTCCGGAGTAGCTGAAGAGATTCTCTTTTCAAAAATATATAGTTTGATTTTTGAGATAGTGGGCAACTGAAATTTTCGTGTCGACTTCGCTGAAATTTTTTCTGGACCGACCGACATGCTTTTTCTTGTCCGGAAAATTATTCCGTGGACTGACTGAAATACTTTTAGGTTTCCTACTTTCTTACGAATAAAATGATATAAAATATATGCATGTACCTTCTACCGTTTTCCTTGAAAGGGTTCGCTGAAAAAAAAAACGATTGAAAATCACAACATTTTCAGCTGAATCTGCCGTAAAACGGATTAGTGAAGCGAGTTTAAAACTCGGATTTGGAGACTGACTTATTCCGGATTTTCGGAATCTTCTGAAGTCAGTCTCCAAATCCGAGTTTTAAACTCGCTTCACTAATCCGTTTTACGGCAGATTCAGCTGAAAATGTTGTGATTTTCAATCGTTTTTTTCAGCGAACCCTTTTAAGGAAAACGGTAGAAGGTACATGCATATATTTGATATCATTTTATTCGTAAGAAAGTAGAGCGTTCCGGAAACCTAAAAGTATTTCAGTCAGTCCACGGAATAATTTTCCGGACAAGAAAAACCACATGTCGGTCGGTCCAGAAAAAATTTCAGCGAAGTCGACACGAAAATTTCAGTTGCCCACTATCTCAAAAATTAAAGAACTTTTGTCATCAAACTATATATATTTGAAAAGAGAATCTCTTCAGCTACTCCGGAAAGTTTAGATTGTCAGAATCGAACCAGTATTAAGCGAGCTATCAACAAATAACCGACCGAGTTTCCGTTTTCATCAGTCGAATTCCGTTTCATCAGTCGATTATCTGATCCCTGACTTTTCACGAAGTATTATTGAATCAGGTAAATATTGCAACAGTTATGAAACTAATCTTTGAAATGTTTAGAAAATTCTGGTTATATTTTCAACGATCGATGGATAGAACATAACCATTATTTTTATTGTCAAAGTGACCTACCCTCTCGACTCACCTTCACTCAGCTCAGCATATGTATCGCCATCTTGTTGTTCTACCCGTGTCCGAGTATCTTGTTGAGGGAGCGGTGATATTTATATAGTTCTTCCAGTAAAAGTATTTATATATCTAATAACTATAATAAAAACGCTCCTCTTTGACGTCTGGAGCTCCCTTCAATATTATATATTTCAGTTAGTAATCGCAATTAGTATCCTGGTAAATAGTTCTCCCGACTTCGGTCCAGCGGTAATCCTGTAATTTGATTGGTTGTTCTGCATCATGTGACTACCAGTATTGGTATAAATAGAGCGCTCCTGACGAAGATGGCAGACCGGTAACCACATTCGTCTCTAAAACCTAAAGGCCGCTACCACTTCAACAACCAAGGACATAAATCATTAGCACACGTCCAAGAAACAACCACGCACACAGATAATGTCACTCACAAAAATGAATACTACACACTGTTTCATCTTATACTTTCAGAAATGGAGATGAACACGATGAAGGTCATCATCGTCGGTCCATAAGAACGTCCAGAACCAGAATACTCGACCCTATACCACGCCAGACACGCTACCCCATAGATATCACCGAACTAGCGCCTCAACACAGCACAGCACAGCACACTGAAGACCACAGACGAACAAGACCAGACATCAAACAGAACACTAATGACGACAAAAATTATTAAACAGCACCTCACGGCACTCCGAAGACCAAAGACGGGCTGGACAAGACTAAAAACAGAAGACGGATGACGATCACAAGAATACCAACATCGCCGCACAACAAGAAACCTCCAGAACCAGAACATCACATCCTAAACCACACCGACACGCTACCCCATAGATGACACCGAACTGACGCCTTAACACAGAATATGATCCTTTGACTTTCACGCAATATAGGACGTAGACCTGCCGTCCTGTGCCCCAATACACACTCCAAGCAATTGTTACAGATTTCTGGAAGAACCCACCCTGTTCCCAAGGGCGTCGTTAGTGAAGTCGATCTGAAAAATCCTGAAGACGCCCATGGTTCTCCCAGTTTTTTCTGGACGGCTTTGTGCGTACAAAGGGGTACCAAGACAAAGGAATCATACACGCGATTACAGTGAACTCATATTACCAGTATAACTTAACCAAAAACCAAAAAGAGACTTACGAACTTGTACATATAGCGATTCTTATTTACTTCTATTTATATCTCCTACTAATCTCTCATTGTTATTTATTATTTATTTATTTACTTATATATTTAGCGCTGGAAAAGATATTCAATAAACAAAGTAATGTACCGCGAAATTCAAATAAAACATTGAGTTGATGGGCAGCGAAATCCGAATGGGAAGCGGCCCTTAAACTACAATTTCAATCAAGATGGCAGACAGGCGATGTGGGCACCGGAGATACCATGTTCCGTGTGGGCCGGTAACCACATTCGTCTCTAAAACCTAAAGGCCGCTACCAATTCAACAACCAAGGACATAAATCATTAGCACACGTCCAAGAAACAACCACGCACACAGATAATGTCACTCACAAAAATGAATACTACACACTGTTTCATCTTATACTTTCAGAAATGGAGATGAACACGATGAAGGTCATCATCGTCGGTCCATAAGAACGTCCAGAACCAGAATACTCGACCCTATACCACGCCAGACACGCTACCCCATAGATATCACCGAACTAGCGCCTCAACACAGCACAGCACAGCACACTGAAGACCACAGACGAACAAGACCAGACATCAAACAGAACACTAATGACGACAAAAATTATTAAACAGCACCTCACGGCACACCGAAGACCAAAGACGGGCTGGACAAGACTAAAAACAGAAGACGGATGACGATCACAAGAATACCAACATCGCCGCACAACAAGAAACCTCCAGAACCAGAACATCACATCCTAAACCACACCGACACGCTACCCCATAGATGACACCGAACTGACGCCTTAACACAGAATATGATCCTTTGACTTTCACGCAATATAGGACGTAGACCTGCCGTCCTGTGCCCCAATACACACTCCAAGCAATTGTTACAGATTTCTGGAAGAACCCACCCTGTTCCCAAGGGCGTCGTTAGTGAAGTCGATCTGAAAAATCCTGAAGACGCCCATGGTTCTCCCAGTTTTTTCTGGACGGCTTTGTGCGTACAAAGGGGTACCAAGACAAAGGAATCATACACGCGATTACAGTGAACTCATATTTACCAGTATAACTTAACCAAAAACCAAAAAGAGACTTACGAACTTGTACATATAGCGATTCTTATTTACTTCTATTTATATCTCCTACTAATCTCTCATTGTTATTTATTATTTATTTATTTATTTATTTATATATTTAGCGCTGGAAAAGATATTCAATAAACAAAGTAATGTACCGCGAAATTCAAATAAAACATTGAGTTGATGGGCCGCGAAATCCGAATGGGAAGCGGCCCTTAAACTACAATTTCAATCAATCAAATCAAGATGGCAGACAGCTGGCCACCACGGCCGGAGTTACATCGCAACAACAACAACAACACCATACAATATTACCTGATCAGTTTTTAACACTGAATACAACTCCACAACAGGTAATATGAATTAAACATTGATATTGACTACACTTCTCGGCAAAGAACCAAAATTATTCAACAAACCATTTAGACCTGAAAACTGCATGTATCTGGATTTGTCAGCTAGATTCATCTCGACAAAGAAATAAATATATTAATTTATTTCTATTTCATCGCCAGGCAGCTATCTCATGTCATCACACTCGTCAGTGGCCATTTTCTGCATAATATCCATTACAAATATGATCCATTGGCAGGAATTCACACTTTAGCACAATTGGGTATAAATTAGTAGTATTGAGAGTGCATATTACCTTTTTATCTGGCGGTTTAAAGTGTGTTCATCACTAGTTGATATATTGAATTAGTATATCATCATTTCACCATATATGGTCATATTGGACTTACCACAGAATAAATACAATATCATCAGACTTTGAATTCTTGTTTTATCATCTTTATTGAGTGAGTGATATTGATAACTATGTGAATACAATACAATGCCATCAGCCTGGTATTTCATTAATGAATGTCGGATTTGACTTGATACTACGACGGCCGAACAGAGTTGGACATCACTCAGAATAATATAGAACGTAAATCCGTCTCACCTGCCCACCTGACAGCATCACACTTTCAGTTATACAATATCTAGTTACGCTAGATATTACAGTATACTACATTTGGTTAATAACCAGATTAATTAAGGTTAATCGGAGAAATGTATTATGGCCGCATGAGATGATCTGAAGTTATATGTGTATATATGGCGATTGTCGATGTTCGGCGGATTTGGGGACAGACAAGCATCTTCATATATTCTGGTGTTACATTGTACGTGGTACATATGTAATGTACTGTGGACATATACAATCGGTACAGCGAGTAGGCCACGATTCAGTCGAATAACTGAAGCATGCAGCAAAACTGAACTTACAGAGTTCGCTCTGAGATTGTCCCACAGATTGAAAGATCGCACAGAGGACAGTGAGGTTATTGCTCTGTTGTGAAATCAATGGTAGTCAGAAACTAGATACGACATATATGGGTATTATTTTGCTTAAACTTAGTAAATGCTTTGCGAATTATTAGAGCGAATATACCAGAATATATGGGAGTCTCCGAAATAAATTTGTTCTGTGGTCTCTGCTTATACTGTTTATTCAAAAGAAGCCTAAATTGAAGCGGAGTCTTGAAGTGCATGTCTAAGTTTCGATGAGGCCCGGCGGAAGAGGGACTGAGGGACAGTACTGGTTACAAGGGCCTAGAATACCTTCACACTTGTCCAAAACTACATGTGGTCCCGACTCGTTCATCCAATTCGCCAACGCCTGAGCCATCGATATTTGCTCTTCCCCCACTAGCAGTTGGGTGAACCAACGGGCAATCTTGTACAATCCATGGGCATAGCAACTGGGCATAAACAGTCCCCAGCTCGGATACCTTTTTTGGAATCTCTTCGCATTCTTTTCCATATAAGTTCCCCATTTCCTGAAGAACTCCTGTGTGTCGTGGTGAAGCTTGTATTCACAGACGCGTGACATGTAAATCGTGTCGAATACATTGGTGATGATGAACACTGGGCTCCTTATGAACTTCAAAACATATTCGAGATCATAGCAGTTCTTCCGTGCTTGAAGATTAGTTTGTTCAGAGCACAGCTCATTGGTGATACCGTTCCAGAAAGCCGGAATATAGTCAAAGAAAGTACCAACGTCATCCCCCGGACATCCTTCTGCCAGATTCAGTGGAATGAATCCGGCTGCGTCAACAACGCATCTCACGTCCTGAACGTCAGGGAGTAAAGTCCGCAGAAAATCACAGTTTGCCAAAACACCGAATCCGCCAGCACTGCCGCCATTGAAGACAACAGTCGTGGCTTTGGCTACGTCCGTGTGGATCTTCAGATACTCAATGGCAGCAATGAATATTTCTTTACCTCTAAAAGGATAGCCGCCGGTTTCACTCGATGCCGTTCTATTGCCGCTATGGAAGTCACTGCTGCAGTAGGGAATGAACGTTTTATGATAGTTATGGAAGGTTGGATTGATCGTAGCATTATCAGAGTACATCCCCTGTATGTTGTGCTGTGGACGAGTGAAGGGACCACATAATCGGTAGTCTGGACTAGTGGTGTTCTCACATCTCGTCTGACAGCCTTGTACCGTGTGGCATTCCCCACCCCCTTGGAGTCCGATTAGGTATTCCGTGGCCTGTGATGGACCCTCGTAATATAACGCAGCAGCTTGACCATCATTGCATACCGCCAATGAGTGGGCCGACAGGGACTGTCTGTAAATTGTCACCGCTGACACCGACGACAACGTTAGAGACATCATCAACAAGAACATATTTACTTCTTCAGCAGCCGTACCTGACAATGTAAGAGAACATCGCTATTTATTCAAATAAAAGAAAAGAATAATTAAATATCAAATATAAGAGATGATTTCAAATACCACATCAAACGATGATGGCATGATTACGGCATCCAAGTATATGCACAGATCTGATCAAAACATCATGAATTATCAGTAGAACATGAAAAGCCGGTTCAAGGACATGGAAGCCGATTACGTCATAAAAATAAATAAAAAATAAAAAAAATAGCTCAACATGACATCATAATTAGGCCATTAGGTCACCATGAGTAGGTCACCATGACGTCATCAGTAGATCACCATAAGTAGGTTAGCATATCGTCATAAGTAGGTCGAGATGACCTATGTAACTAGGTTAGTAGGTCACTATGACGTCATAAATAGGTCGCGATGACATCATAAATAGTCATCTCATACATATAGAACGAAGAATTTCGGCTAATTGTGCAATATCAGTTCGGCAATCACCCCGGTGTGAAGTCACAGTCAATGGATTTCACCACCAACAAACCCGAGATAGTGTTGCGCAATACAGCTGATACTGACAATCCTAAGGGTGCAGTCTATAGAAGAGCCAAGGCATCTGAAATTAAACAGTAGACTGGTTCATTATATGCTAAACCGCAACCGGGTTTTGAGAGAACCCCCATAGAAGTATATATTTTCTGAAAGAGTAGGCTCTTGCCATGAAGCCGAGGCAGATGTAAGCATAGCTGAACGGAATCGGGATCCCCATAACCCCTACTAAACTTGCCCCAAACTTCAGGGAAATCCTCTATATTTGGTCCAAAATAGGTCATATTCTCTCCCCATCAAAAGAAAAAACTTGACAATCGATTGCTATGAAACTCACCGACACTGTGTCCAGTCGAAGGATCAACAAAAATTGGCAAAGAAAATAGGGGGTCGACCAGCCCGTTTTCAAACTCATTTTCCCACTGCAAAGTATACCATGTGCTCGCAAGCTGAAAAAGGCCTCAATTTACAGCCACACTTTCGCACTTTCATCTACAAAGTGAAGCATGGGCCAATCTAACTGGCAAAATACCATGTACTGATTTGAAGCAAATCAACCAGTCAACTGAATGATATCACAAATATTAATAAACAATAAGCCAATAAAAATTCTCATGGGGTCAAACCTGGTGGAATATTAATTTCAAAGATTTTGAGGGGGACCAAAAACTATGGACTACCCCCTAAGATAGTCTCGCTATATTTGGTTTAAGAGAGGGAGTATCCGTTCCAACTGACCCGGTTAGTAATATACCGAATGAGCAAATGTACATACGAAACCGCCGTTTGTTCCATCGCGTTCTTCGAGATGAGATCTTCAAATTTTGTATTAAGCATTTTTCCCTATTAGTTTTCCCGCTATTAAGGGGAGAAGGCTTCGTGTAATAAGTAAGATCGGTTTGTTGTACTTCGAGTTGTGTATACCGTTATCATTCTTCTTTGCAGAAGTGTCGAGAACATTCACGGGGATTCTCTCGTATGATGTTATACGCTCAGTTGTATATCGCCTTATTAACTGGTAGGTCCATCTCGCTTAAATAAAATCGGTTACCTGAATTTCGGCTAATTGTGCAATACCAGTCTGTTAGGGGATTCCCCCGTGCGATGTCACATAGCGCCACAGCCAATGGCTTTTCATGTTCTACTATTACTTAAACTTTAAAATCACAGTCACATAATTTACTAATCCTCTCTTCTTCTTCTTTTTTCAATATAACAATAAATCAACACAATGTAACCTGTCAACGAAAATAGACCCTCGAGTGTAGGCCCTCCTCCCGTTCTTACCTGTGGTCCCAAGTTTATTGTATTTCATATATTGGTATACGCAAAAATGTAATGGTGAGAAAAAGTATGTAAACCTTACTGTCGGTAGCGAAATATGGTAGTAAAAGCTGTGGATTACTCTACAATACTAAATATATATCGCTTTTCATGATTAATTGTATGCCGAACTCAAATAGAAAACAGCAAATTGTTTCTAATTAGGTTCTTCACCGTTTCTTTCCCGCAATGCTAACGTAAAGAATTGGTGGTTCAATGGTATAGAAGTCTCGCCTGCGACGCGGGTGATCTGGGTTCGATTTTTTTATCATCAATTCTTTCCGTTTTACTTCTTACTTTTGTTCCGTGATGTTCCCTCAATGAACATATTTCATATGTAACTGTATGAAAGATTAAATGTATCCAATTATCATGACCAATTAAGGCCTAGTAATTTAATATCGAAAAGTTATCATTATTAGAAATATTAATTTATCTGGTCGTTAGTTGAAATATGACAATGAATAAAAATAGAAACTACAAATGTATCCAAAGATGGAGGAGCTGTGAACTGTTTAATTTAAAGGAGGCATCTTTGGAGCTCGCTACCGTAGTTCTTGGTTAATGAGGTGTATTTTGGGGTCCGGGACTTAATTTAATCGGCTATTTGCGGTTTCCCTATGTGAAAGTCTTTACTTAGACATGCGTGGCTTAATCTTTGAGACAATCAAATGACTACGGATTTCTTTATTCCCTCGAACCCCTCCCAATAAATTTAATTAACAACCGTAGCGAGCCCCCGTGAGAGGACGTGTTATATAGCAGTTTCGCAGAGCCGTTTCTTCTGATTAAAAGAAATATAGTCAAGAAACACTGAATCTTATTCAAGCTGATTCACTCGTTTCTCCCGCAGGAGACGTACGCAATGACTTTACATAACGGGACGCAGAACGCAAAATTCCGTCGCGCGTCTCTCGTTTGAAGGAAACATTCAAACGCGACAGACGTTCGCGTCGCGCGTCGTTGTCGTGGTCTGTCAATAGATTATCTTAGGAAATCGTGGCACGACCCGAATGGACAACTATAATTACTTGTCTACCAAATAGTCTTGTATAACAGTGTATTATACACAAAGCTTTATAAATGCATTTCCCATCATCCACATTTCTTGGTTAGGATAAGATGTCAGTGCACTGTATAGTCCACGGCATGGCCTACCATGGCATTCAACATCATTGTGGCCTGCAACACCAATACCGCCGATATCATTGACGCAGCGCTACGCCGAGCTGTATGTAGATGACAATATTCTTGCTTGGCCCGCGGACGACATCCAATGGATGGCCTGTATATGTCTTCCGCTTCATAAGAAACAGATATTTACCGAAACAATGCATGAATCTGTTTCAACCAGAACTAACCGTATGCCCTGCATCAGGCCTTTCAGACATTTGTGAAAGCGCTGTTGGAGGCGAGAAATATATTATAATCTCTTAGAGAAGTTGAGTGAAATTTCACTCCATGTGAAAATTCCTCCCACTCAAGCACTGGAGTGAAATATTTCACTCGAGTTGAGTGAATTCCACTCAAGGTGAATGACCTCAACTTGAGTAAAATCAACTTCATTCAACTGGAGTTATCAGAAATAACAGCCAATGAACGGACGGCATTTTTGGGCGATGCGAAACCTTCATGGGATATCGGTAGTAGTATAGAGCATGCAAAAACGGTCGCATTGCCCTCTTTGCACTTAAAGGTTATACCGAATGACTCTATACTACTTTGCATTAAAACATACCCAATAGTGTTCCAAACAACAAATTAGTATTTTTTCTCGAATAATGTCGTCGAAGTGGGTTTTAGGACACGAATAGCACACATGTGGGGGAAAACGTATTGGAGCCGTGACCTCTGGTGCATGACGTCACAACCTGATTACGATTGTGCCCTAAGCGTCATAGTCTATGACATCGGGCGTTGTTACGAAAGATTCACCCAACTGTGGGAGTTCTAGCGTGATGTCGCTGACATTTTGACGTCACAACAGGCATTTGAGCGAGATCGTAATCAGGTTGTGACGCCACAAAAAAGGGGCATGAAATTGTCGCACTTTACTGCTGCTATTCCTGGGCAGTAAAACATACAAAAATGTAAAACAAGTCTATATAATCACCTCTACAACAATTTAGCACAAAAAAGTAGCAGATTTTGAGACCATTTTGTATAACCTTTAAACTTGAGGGATAACTCTTGATTCCCGTGGAGCGTCCGACAGGGGGCGCCACCAGCTCAAGGTTATAGTTTGCATCAGCATTGGCTGTGTGCCAAGTTTTGACCACTATAGGTCTGGCAACCTTTGACCTTGTATTCCTCCGCGGTGATGCGGTCATGTCTGGTGGTGATGCGGTTGCGGAAAAAAGCTTCCGCGGAGAAAAACTAGTCCCCAGACTTCAAATACGCTGCATGGTCCGATTGGGTCGAGTGACGTATCAAAGTGGAGCATTCGTGAAGGGGCATCTGATGGGCTGGGTGTGGGGTTGAAATATCGTCATTCTGCGCATGCGCGGTGGACAAAGGGTATGGAAATAGACGTTTTGGGGTCTAGGTGGGCCACTATGGTCCGATGGAGTCGTATGAGGGGGCATCTGACTGGACTAGTGGCTCACGCGTTGTCACCATTCTGCGCATGCGCAGACAGGGAATTGTGGGAAAAGGGTATGGAAATAGACGTGTTGGGCTCTAGGGGAGCCCCTAATGGGCCGATGGAGTTGTATGAGGCATCAATGTGAAGCCTATGTGAGGGGGCATCCGCCTGGACTAGTGTCTCGGCCGTTGTCAACATTCTGAGCATGCGCAGACAGGGAATTGTGGGGAAAGGATATGGAAATAGACGTTTTGGGGTCTGTGTGGGCCACTAGTGGTCCTATGGAGTCGTATGAGGTATCAATGTGACGCCTATGTGAGGGGCATCCTCCTGGAGTAGTGGCTCGGCCGTTGTCAACATTCTGCGCATCCGTAGACAGGGAATTGTGGGAAAAGGGCATGGAAATAGACATTTTGCGGTCGAGGTGGGCCCCTAATCGTCCGATGCGGTCGAGTGAGGTATCGTTGTAAAGGATACGTGATGGAGCATCCGCCTGGACTAGTATGACGTGGAACTGACGTCATTCTGCGCATGCGCAGTTGACAAAATGTATGGAAATAGACGTTTTGGGGTCTAGGTGGACCACTAATGGTCCAATGGAGTTGAGTGAGGTATCAATGTAAAGCAGTCATGAGGCAGCATCCGCCTGGACTAGTGTGTTGTCTGTGTTCGACATTCTGCGCATGCGCAGACAGGGAATTGTGGGAAAAGGATATGGAAATAGACGTTTTGGGGTCTGGGTGGGCCACTAGTGGACCTATGGAGTCGTATGAGGTACCAATGTGACGCCTATGTGAGGGGCATCCTCCTGGAGTAGTGATTCGGCCGTTGTCAACATTCTGCGCATGCGTAGACAGGGAATTGTGGGAAAAGGGCATGGAAATAATAGACATTTTGTGGTCGAGGTGGGCCCCTAATCGTCCGATGGGGTCGAGTGAGCTATCGTTGTGAAGGATACGTGAGGGAGCATCCGCCTGGACTAGTATGACGTGGAACTGACGTCATTCTGCGCATGCGCAGTTGACAAAATGTATGGAAATAGACGTTTTGGGGTCTAGGTGGACCACTAATGGTCCAATGGAGTTGAGTGAGGTATCAATGTAAAGCAGTCATGAGGCAGCATCCACCTGGACTAGTGTGTTGTCTGTGTTCGACATTCTGCGCATGCGCAGACAGGGAATTGTGGGAAAAGGGTATGGAAATAGACGTTTTGGGGTCTGGGTGGGCCACTAGTGGACCTATGGAGTCGTATGAGGTATCAATGTGACGCCTATGTGAGGGGCATCCTCCTGGAGTAGTGACTCGGCCGTTGTCAACATTCTGCGCATGCGTAGACAGGGAATTGTAGGAAAAGGGCATGGAAATAATAGACATTTTGCGGTCGAGGTGGGCCCCTAATCGTCCGATGGGGTCGAGTGAGCTATCGTTGTAAAGGATACGTGAGGGAGCATCCGCCTGGACTAGTATGACGTGGAACTTACGTCATTCTGCGCATGCGCAGTTGACAAAATGTATGGAAATAGACGTTTTGGGGTCTAGGTGGACCACTAATGGTCCAATGGAGTTGAGTGAGGTATCAATGTAAAGCAGTCATGAGGCAGCATCCGCCTGGACTAGTGTGTTGTCCGTGTTCGACATTTTGCGCATGCGCAGACAGGGAATTGTGGGAAAAGGGTATGGAAATAGACGTTTTGGAGTCGAGGTGAGCCCCTAGTGAACCGATGGAGTCTTGTGAGGTATCGTTGTGAAGCATTCGTGAAGGAGCATCCGACTGGACAAGTGTGTCGTTCGTGTTCAACAGTCTGCGCATGCGCAGACAGGGAATTGTGGGAAAAGTGCATTGGAAGGAACGTTTTGGGGTCTAGGTGGGCCACTAATGGTCTGATTGAGTCGAATGAGGTATCAATGTGATGCATACGTGAGGGCGCATCCGCCTGGGTGGATGGGTGTTAGGAATATCGTCATTCTGCGCATGCGCCGGCAGGCCGTAGTATGGAAATAGACATTTTGAGGCCGATATGGACCACTATTGGTCCGAATGTGTCTAGGGAAGTGTTATTTTGTAGCTCTCGGGGTGTAGACCACGACTTGAAGGGATGTGAGTGAGTGAGTGAGTGAGTGAGTGAGTGAGGCGTGCACAATGCCCGTGAGGCGTCCCCTACGCCCGTCTTAACGCATGGACGCACTAACGACGGTGAGTGAGTGAGTGAGTGAGTGAGTGAGTGGGATCCGACTGGACTAATGTATCGTCCGTTTTCATCATTTTGCGCATGCGCAGTCTGGCCGTCGTATAGAAAGCAGGCATTTGGGGGATTCGTGGAGGTTTGTTGAGTGGTTGACCATCCCGGGTCAAATGGACCGTGTGGGGTATCAGTGTGAAGCTCTCGTAGGAAAAGTGGAAATTGCCTCTCATTTGTGGGGCGCTCACCTCCGGTTGTGTGGGGCGCTCAGCCAATCAGAAGCGAGTATTTTGACCCGGTGCATTATGGGTCATATCCAAGATGGCGGCGTCTGCCTTCTGGTTCAAGATGGCGGCACGTCCGGTGTCGCAAATTGACCATTTTCACCGAGGGCCCCGGGACGACGGCTGAATTATGAATGACGGACCAGACGCTTGTAATTGGTAGAGTACTGCCGATATGTGTGAATAAGGTCTCTGCAGCTATGTGTAAGTAATGTATGTGAAGCTATGGACTATAGTATTTTTCTTATAATTAGTCGCGGGTTTGAGGGCTTCTGTAAAATCAGCCGTATGGTTAAAATCAATTTCCTTTTTTAAAACGTATATAACAAAGTTATATCTACAGAATGTCATACCACTCTCCGTGATAACTGCTACCAAACTTGAGTTTTAGAGCTTTTTTGTACTACCCGGGTTAAATGCCATAAGGGTTGTTCACGTGAATCTTCACCAATACATGGTATGTCGTCATAATCTATTCCTTTTTCTCTGGCCAAAGGGCAATAGGCGGGGCGAGATGTCATTCAAGGATTGCTCTGTTTGTCGTGTGGTTATGAAGACATGAGATTAAACTATTGTCGTTGACAAAGAACGAAAGATTCGAGAATACGGGTGGACCAGTACAGCCGCTATGTTATGCAAATGTCCTCGACACCTCAAAGGTTTGGACGCCTCTCAGACACAGCATAACCGTATCACTTCAATAGTATGGTGATCTAGTTGGACCAAAAGTGTGCCCCGCATTACCTCATCAAAAGCGTGAGCGACAACGCAAAGGGTGACGTCGTCTTCCAAAACACGATGTCGCCCTTTCGCGTCGCGTGTCGCCTTTGACAATGTTGAGTGATAGGACGACGACGTCGCTTTCATACACCAGGACGTCGTGTTATTTGTACCTATCAATAGTTCAATTTGTAGGCAGAATTTCAATCAGTGCTCTTCGATGCATCGTAGGTTTACAAATGTAATTAACGAGAGAGCAATCAAATTAAACTATACACTTACAATACCGTTGATGATGTCCGACTCTAATCGACTGGATCAATAATGGGATATTTGCTATAAAAATGTAAATATAGGTCATACGGCCATCCATAGATTACACAGTCATTGAAATGAAGATCGTGTGAAGTTGTCATTTTAATTCATGCAGTCACTCATGGAGGCATTGCCCCTGTCCTTGTGAATGTAACATCGATTGAGGACACTTTCCCATATATAGAACTGAATAGCTCACCCCGCCTATTGCCCTTTGGCCAGAGAAAAAGGAATAGATTATGACGACATACCATGTATTGGTGAAGATTCACGTGAACAACCCTTATGGCATTTAACCCGGGTAGTACAAAAAGCTCTAAAACTCAAGTTTTGTAGCAGTTATCACGGAGAGTGGTATGACATTCTATAGATATAACTTTGTTATATACGTTTTAAAAAAGGAAATTGATTTTAACCATACGGCTGATTTTACAGAAGCCCTCAAACCCGCGACTAATTATAAGAAAAATACTTATAGTAAGGTCTTTACAACTAAGTGTCCTGAAAGTGCAGGCCTACAACTGTGTGGTAGGTATGTATCGCTATCTGTGTGTTATGGTGTTCTATTTGTGCCAAGTTTCCGTCGCCTTTTCAAAACGCGACGTCGCCTTTTGAAACGCGACGTCGCCTTTTGAAACGCGACGTCGTGTTTCGAAACGCGACGTCGCGTTTTTAAAACACGACGTCGCCTTTTGGAAAACACGACGTCGCCTTTTAAAACGCGACGTCGCGTTTCTTTCCTATGTTTTTGCATTGTAAAACTCGACACAACGGAACTCGACGTCGCGTTTTCAAAAGGCGACGTCGTGTTTCACCCACGTCTTGTTTGGCAATGTTAAAAGATAGGAAAGAAACGCGACGTCGCGTTTTAAAACGCGACGTCGTGTTTTTTAAAAGGCGACGTCGCGTTTTCAAAAGGCGACGTCGCGTTTCAAAACGCGACGTCGCCTTTCGAAACGCGACGTCGCCTTTCGAAACGCGACGTCGCCTTTCGAAACGCGACGTCGCCTTTCGAAACGCGACGTCGCCTTTTGGTCTTTCAACTGCGCATGTGCAGGTTTAGGGAGCATTTGTTATTAGTGAGCCAGAGCTATCCGCTTGACCATCTCAGAGAATTATAAGACAATCACAATAGTAGAGGGTTCCAATTCTATCAGCAAAACTGTGGGTTACAAGGTTGTCACCGTTATCGTGAAACTAGACTTTGATAGGAGAACGAAGCAATAAGGGCAGAAACTCTTAACTGAGATTGGAATAAACGAACCTAAATTTGTGGCGGCGTCTCCGGGAATGGTTACACGCTTATTTTCTGTGGTAAAGCATATATGGTCCCTCAGAGATGACGTAATGTGTGTTGGCCCCTCGAGCCTCGTTTTGGTACACCTCGTGTATGTTACGTTTTGGGGTCAGCCATTTTATGTACCGCGTTCATCGTTACATCAGAATACAGTTTTTAATATTCTGACCCCGTATTGACTTCTATTTCTACCAAGTTACGACATATAATTGGCGACGAGAGTCAACGAACCTACTGAACTGTGTTACGGGAGTTGTGATGAACTGTATTGTGTAATCGCGGTTGCTGACGTCGATGGTAAAATTGTGTGCTGGGATTACAACAACGACATAGCCTGTACAGATACGTTGGTGTGTCGTGAGTACTTTTGAAAAATTTCCGGGACTATTTGAGCTGTAAAAAGGTGCGGCCAAATGCAGTAATTAATTCTGTGGATAGCAGTGAATTTGAACGACTGTTTTTCTGTCAGAGATTGTTACTTTTAGTGAGTTGTAAAAGTACGACCACTGACCTGGGGAGAAATTTTTCTACGGAAGCCCGTTTGGCTCACAGTGCACATAATTGTGATTTTACCATAGCTACCATCAGAACTGTAGGACATTTCAGAGTTTGAAATTGTTGTGAGTTGTGAATGTACGACCACGGAGTTGAAAAAAAAATCTACGGAAGCCTGTTATGCTCACCATAACAGAACTATTGATTTTCTCAAAAGTTGCGATCAGAACTGTTGGACTCTTCAGAGATTGAAATTGTCATATGTTGTAAATGTATGACCACTGACTTGTACTGAAAAATCTACGGAAGCCTGTTACGCTCACAGTACAAAAACATTGATTTTCACTATGACTGCCATCGGAACTGTTGAACACTTCAACGGTGAAAACCAATTGTGGGAGGAATATTGTGAGATATTAATGCAGTATTTCGTAGCAAATGACATTAAAGACCATGTAAAACAAAGAGCTGTCTTGCTGAGTGGAGTAGGAACCAAAACTTATTCCCTTATTCGTGGTTTGTGCTTGCCAGATTCTCCAACTGATAAATCACTGGCAGAAATCATTGGATTAGTGAAAAACCATCTCTCACCGAAACCAAGTGAGATCGTGGAGAGATTCAAATTCCATGCGCGTTGTAGAAAACCAGATGAATCGGTGCAGGAATTTGTAGCTGAACTGTACAAAATCAGTGAAAACTGTAACTTTGGGAATACTTTGCAAATTGTGCTTAGAGACAGAGTAGTTTCTGGGATTACCAATGACGCTATCCAGAAGAAGCTTCTAGCTGAAACAGAACTTACGTTCGAAAAAGCTCTAAAAATCGCGATCGCGATGGAAACTGCTACAAAAAATCTGAAAGAGATGCAACCCGGCGCGCAGGCTGAAAAGCCATCTGTAAATAAGGTGTTCCATGGAAAGGGAAATCAGTCATTTCGTGGCCGTGGAAGGGGTAGGAAAATTTCAGGAAATCCACCCAAATCAAATGAGCAGTACCGTCCCCCGTCAAAACAAACGTGTTACCGATGTGGAAATGAACATGAACCATCTACATGTAGATTCAAAGATGCCAAATGTCATAAATGTTCACAGCGTGGACACATACAGTCCATGTGTCGTCGTCCACCACAATCAGGAAGAGGAAAAGGTCGAGGTAAATATTACCCCTCTCGCGCTCACCAGGTTGTGGATGTGACAGGTCAACAAGGAGCTGACGCGGATTCCTCGGACGAGGGATTCTACACACTCTACAGTGTAGCAGAGACTATGCCTAATTACCGGGATTCGCCGATAAAAGCAACTGTAGAAGTAAATGGTGTACCAGTCTCGTTTGAAGTTGACACAGGATGTTCTGTTACTCTGATGGGTGAACAGAAATTTAACATGTTCCTGAAACGGAAGGTTTCTAATCTGAAACCCAGTACAGCCAAATTGAAATCTTACACCGGAAATGAAATCCAGGTGGTTGGTGAATGCAATGTACCTGTGAAGTTCAAGGATCGCGAGAAAACTTTGCGCCTCATTGTCGTTCAGGGAAACGGACATTGTCTGTTAGGTCGCGAATGGATCCGGAATCTCCCAATGGATTTGGGTGAAGTGAACATTGTTAAGTCAACGAACAGGGATGGTGGACCAGAAGTGCCATCGTCAATTAGTGAAGTCCTCAGCCGTCACCAGGAAGTATTTTCTCCAGAGCTCGGAAAGCTCAAGGGTACTACAGCCAAAATACAGGTAGACGAGAGCGCTCCCCCTAGATTCTTCAAGCCAAGATCTGTACCATTCGCCATGAAAAAGAGCGTAGAGTTTGAGCTTGACAGATTACAGCAAGAAGGTGTTATAGAACCAGTCAAGTTTTCTGACTGGGCAGCTCCTATTGTGTCTGTGCGAAAACCAGACGGAAGCGTGCGCATATGTGGTGACTACAAGTTAACCGTAAACCAGGCCACAACTGTAGAAGAGTATCCAATTCCCAAAGTTGAAGATTTGTGGGAAACGTTGTCTGGCGGGAAAACTTTCTCGAAAATCGATCTCAGCCACGCTTACCAGCAACTTGTGTTGGATGAAGACTCCAGGAAATACGTGACGATAAATACGCACAAAGGATTGTTCACGTACACCAGACTTCCTTTTGGTGTCTCATCAGCACCGGCCATATTTCAAAGAACGATCGAATCAATACTCAAGGGCATTCCCCATACAGTAGCCTACTTCGATGATATCCTAGTAACAGGTGAAACGGAAGAAGAGCATCGGAGAAACCTGTTGTTAGTCCTGAGCAGATTGGAAGAAGCTGGAGTCCGGCTGAAACTAGAAAAATGCGTGTTCCAAATGCCAGAAGTCACTTACCTTGGTCATCGCATCGATGAAACAGGGATCCATCCATTGGAACAGAAAGTTCGGGAAATACAGGATGCCCCTAGACCGACGTGTAAGCAAGAACTTCAAGCTTACCTTGGATTGTTGAACTTCTATCATCGTTTTCTCCCAAATGCATCGACAGTGCTTGCCCCGCTGCACGAGCTGCTTGCGAAGGATGTCACATGGAAATGGAACCAGCCGCAGGAAGAAGCCTTCAAATCTTCCAAACAGATGCTGCTGAAGTCTGATATGTTGGTCCACTACGACTCCAGCAAGCCGCTTACACTCACCTGTGATGCTTCCCCTTATGGTGTTGGTGCAGTACTGGCACACGTTATGCCAGACAAGACAGAACGACCCATCATGTTCGCGTCGCGGACATTAACTTCTGCGGAAAGGAATTACTCGCAGCTAGACAAAGAGGGTTGCGCTTTGATCTTCGGGATGAAAAAATTCCATAAGTATGTATATGGCAGACACGTGACCCTCATCACAGATCACAAACCTCTGATATCACTCTTCAGTGAACGGAAAGCAGTGCCACAGATGGTATCACCCCGCGTTCAGAGATGGGCTGTTGAGTTGAGAATCTCCCTGTGGCCCCTGTAACTGCTGAGCAGATCAACAAGTGGACAACCAAAGATCCAGTGTTATCTCGCGTCCGCAGCTATGTGCTGAAAGGGTGGCCTGACAAAGTTCAGGACATGAACTTGAAACCATACGCAAATCGAAAACTGGAACTCAGCGTCGAATCTGGATGTGTGTTGTGGAGCGCCAGAGTGATTGTTCCCCCGCAAGGTCGTGCTGCTATGTTGGATGAACTACACAAGACCCATCCGGGTATGTCAAGAATGAAGGGATTGGCGAGAAGTTATTTTTGGTGGCCAGGGATGGACTTGGAAATCGAAAAACGCGTGCAATCCTGTGAAACGTGTCAAATCCATCAGAATTCCCCTGCCGCAGCCCCACTCCACCACTGGGAATGGCCAACTGAGCCATGGCGTCGCCTCCATCTCGATTATGCAGGACCAGTCGATGGGAAGATGATCCTGGTCGTCGTCGACGCTCATTCTAAGTGGATAGAAGCATTAGTCACATCTACCAACTCGTCTTTGGTGACTATACAGAAGTTGAGAGGAATATTCTCAACCCACGGGCTACCAGAAACCGTAGTAACCGATAATGGGACATGCTTTACAAGTGAGGAATTTGAGGACTTCATGACCCAAAATGGAATCTATCATGTCCTGACGTCCCCTTATCATCCCAGTTCAAATGGCCTTGCAGAGCGCGCAGTAGAAACGGTCAAAGACGGATTGAAGAAAAACCAAGGTGGAACTTTGGAAGACCGCATCAACCGTCATCTGTTCAACTATAGAATCACTCCACATGCCACTACTGATCAGACCCCCGCGCAGCTATTGATGAAGCGTCAACTGCGTTCGCGCCTTGATCTCGCGCTCCCAAACCTAAAAAGGAGAGTCCTACGTCAACAACAGAAACATGCCAAGTCCCATGACAAAAATGTGAAACTTCGCAACTTCAAGGTGACCGATCAAGTGAATGTGCGAAACTACGGCAACGGACCAAAGTGGATCCGTGCCAAGATTATTGAAGTGACAGGACCTGTCTCGTATCGCGTTCAAACAGGAGATGGTCGAATAATGCGTCGACATGCCGACCAAATTCTGTTACGTCACCCTCAGACCGAACTGTCATCGCGTCCAGTTGTGATTCCCAACATTCCAGTCATTGTGCCATCGTCGGTTGATCCACCATTGCAGAATTCCCCAGTTGTGCAGAGTGAATCAACTCCAGCTACACCAGCTCCAGCCAACGAGTCAACTGGTGATGTGAACATTCCCAGTCGGAAAAATCCTGTGCGTGAGAAGAAGCCGCCTTCTTACCTTAAAGATTATGTGTGAACACATATACATCTACTTAGATCAGTGAACTCTAAGATAACAGATAACAGTTAATTTTCAGTTGTGTTCACAAAAGTTTATTGTTCTTCATAAACATGCACGAAGCTCGTGAGAACTGTTTTTCATTTTGACTGTAAAAATGGACTGGTATCGTGGATCCAGCTGTCCAAGAACTTTTTCAGTTACGAACTTTGTATTGACATTAGTTGCAATCATTCTGATATACTCTGTTTTCAATCGTACAGATAAGTGTAACCTTTAGGGGAGGGAAATGTGGTAAAGCATATATGGTCCCTCAGAGATGACGTAATGTGTGTCGGCCCCTCGAGCCTCGTTTTGGTACACCTCGTGTATGTTACGTTTTGGGGTCAGCCATTTTATGTACCGCGTTCATCGTTACATCAGAATACAGTTTTTAATATTCTGACCCCGTATTGACTTCTATTTCTACCAAGTTACGACATTTTCCTATTTTTGATAAAAATAGGTGGTGGTAGCATTGACCTATCTGAACTAAGAGAATTTGCTTTTTTGCGATAGAGTGCCCAATTATTTTAAAACCGCTACATAGCGTATAAATAACTATACAAAGGGTTCAAAGCTCAAATTCAATAACGTATTACTCAACTTGGTAAGTCACTTTTAATATCATTAACCTGAGAAGCACCTGGCTGGAATGTTTTCCACCCATGCAGATCAATCCAGCTTCCATTTTTACACCTGGTGGTGAAAGATTTACAGCCAAGTGAAAATGTGTTGGTCTAGGTAGAAACGGTTTTCACCGAGGACCGTTTTAACCCAGTTGAAATAAATTAATCAATCAACATTTAAATGTGGGTGACACTAACGGCACAGCTTCCACTTAGTGAGTCCATGAGTGCATTGTGCTATAACTGAATGCATAGTGAAATGGCAATTTAAAGTCAAGTAATAAACGACACTGCCAGCCGAGTTTTACACCCAAGATTAATGATACAATGTGAATAATATAAAAATAATAAAGCCTGACAAACGTTTAGAGGACGGACAGGATGATTATCTTGAAAAAAAATTAGTTGGTCGCTGTACAAGTAACTGAAAGCTAATGAGGAAACATTGTCTAACTACATGCATTATGCGCACTAATAATGTCAGCTTGTTCTTGTCTTGAGGGGTGCGTATACTCAATGGATATACATGACCTAATTTCTGAGACGGATATAAGCACAGCGAAGTTCCCTACCACACATTTCATTTACACAGTCTTCTACATATATCTACATGTATGTCATTTGTCTTGTCTAACTAAAGCATTGTATCTATAGTCACAACACAATTTCTTTAAAATAAATGATCCCTAGACATGCGCAGTTCTACTATCAAAACACGACGTCGCGTTTCAAAAGGCGACGTCGCGTTTCGAAAGGCGACGTCGCGTTTCGAAGGCGACGTCGCGTTTCAAAAGGCGACGTCGCGTTTCGAAAGGCGACGTCGCGTTTCAAAAGGCGACGCGTTTTGAAACGCGACGTCGCCTTTTGAAAACGCGACGTCGCCTTTTAAAAAACACGACGTCGCGTTTTAAAACGCGACGTCGCGTTTCTTTCCTATCTTTTAACATTGCCAAACAAGACGTGGGTGAAATACGACGTCGCCTTTTGAAAACGCGACGTCGAGTTCCGTTGTGTCGAGTTTTACAATGCAAAAACATAGGAAAGAAACGCGACGTCGCGTTTTAAAAGGCGACGTCGTGTTTTCCAAAAGGCGACGTCGTGTTTTAAAAACGCGACGTCGCGTTTCAAAAGGCGACGTCGCGTTTCAAAAGGCGACGTCGCGTTTCAAAAGGCGACGTCGCGTTTTGAAAAGGCGACGAAAACTTGGCACAAATAGAACACCATAGTGTGTAGTTTCTGTACAGCTATGTGTCTGTTATGTCTTTGGAGGTATGTATAAATACGATCTGTAGAGCTATGCGTATGTGAGGTCTGTACAGCTAAGTGTGTTGAATTCATGTAGGCTTACAACTGTATGACTGAGTTTCTGTAGAGCTATGTGTACATCTACGTGTAAGTAAGGTGTGTACGGCTATCTGTCAGTAAAATTTCTACAGCTATGTATGGGTATGGTCCGTACAGCTATTCGTGTATGAGAACACACATCAAAGCACCCATGCATGTGCTCTCGCGTTGGAGCACAGCCGGCACCCTTTGGGCTATAGAGTTCACGCAGAGGCGAGCGATGACGTCACTTCCCCTGATGACGTCACTTCCGGCGATGACCTCACTTCCGTGTACCATCAGGCGAGTGCACAGGGTGCACTCCACACTTGCCACGGTTACCTAATTTCATAATAAGAAAGTTCGCCTGTGTTTGACAGCATGGTAATTCATCTTCCCTATCTAATAACTGATATCTATAGTATCACCCTGCTGGACGTCACCATTTCTTCAAACGAGGATATAACAATTGCTTGCTTATCGCACCTACGCGCCACTACAGAGTTAATCGTTTCCGGAATTGAATATCTGCATGGCAGGCCAAAATCCTCACTTTTTCGGGGAACGAAAAAGATGATTCCTTTATGGTGATAACATTTTACAGAAAACGAGTAGTCGACCCCCTGGTTTTCCCCCTTTTTAAAAAAGCCCATTGGACGGAGAAACTTTCACATGCTTAATAAGAAAATCATTTCGTTTGTTTTCTCTGGATGGTGGGTCGAATTTGACACATTTCCGTAAAATTTTTTTTTCAGAAAAGTTTTTCAGAAAAGTTGAAGAAGGTTTAAGGAGGATTGCACGTCTTTCCTTTTCATTTTGAATAGCTCACTTGTCTCCTGGAATAATGGCGTGAGTGTGCCCATTCGGAAAATATATATTTTTACGAGGTTCTGTTAAAACTTTTACATATATTTAAGGCCGAATACCCGAACCCATGTCTGTTTTTAACCGCACATGATATAGGTGTGGAATCCACCCACATGCCCGCGATGACGTTACTTCCGGTGTAGTCGTCACTTCTGACGACGAGCTCACTTCCATCAAAGGCCAACGATCAAGGTCATGGTCACATATTACGTCACCCCATCTATGTTTTTGTGGAAATCTCGTGTTTTATTATGTCACGTACCTTACTTGCATAGAGCCGTACATACCTTATTCGCCTTTAGGAGTGGGGATATACTCACTCAGGACTGAATCACACATAGTGGTACAATACATTATCACACTTTATTCACCCCTAACAGTACTGACCGTTTTCACGCATAGCCGAGCGGACCCAAATACTCATCCACACAACAGTCACAAACAGGTGTACATACCATAATCATACGTAGCATCACAGGCCTAACAGGCATATAGCTGTACAGAAACCACATATATATAGCGGTACTTACCTCACTCACAGGCCTACGTCCAATCAGTCTGTAGATGTACAGACCTTGCTCACTTATAGCTTCACAGGCATTACTCACGCATAATGTTCAACCGGCCTTATTCACACATAGCTCCACAAAAACATTACAGACACACAGCTGTATCGAAACCACGCATAGATAGAGGTATTATTCACACAGCTGTAGACCTTCACACATTCCGCATACTTAACAGTATAGACCTTACTCACCCATAGCTTCTAAGACATTGCTCACACATAGCTGTAATACTTTACCCATACGTAGTAGTACGAACCTTACTCATCCATAGCTGTAAGAACCTTGCCACATGGTTGTACAGACATTATTCAAACACATCTGATCAGATATTATGAACACATAGCTGTACTGACCTGTTATATAGCGCCTATGCAGTGTTATAGAGCGCCAATGTAGTGTTACAAAGTGACAATGATGTGGTGTTATACAGCGCCAAATGCAGTTAATACAGAGCGTCGATGTAATGCGTGGAATCCGTGTGCTATACAGATCGTCAATATACTGTTACAAAGTGTCACTGTAGTCTCATATATAATCAATGGAGTTTATATAGTGCCAATAGAGTGGACAGAACGGCAATCCAGTGTTATAGAGCGTTGGTGTGATGTTCCAGGATACCAATCCAGTGACAAAGAGCGCCATTGCATTGCTCCATTATAGCATCTGTGCAGCTTTTCAGAGCGGTAATGGGGTCTTAGGGTTAATGTAGTTAATACAGAGCCTCAGTATAATGTATCGAGAAATGCGTTTAGCTCCGTTTAGTATGCGGAGGGTCAAGTACAGACCTGGCCACAGATAGTGGTGATCATTCACAACCAAAACCTCGTGTTTTATTATGTCACGTACCTTACTTGCATAGAGCCGTACATACCTTATTCGCCTTTAGGAGTGGGGATATACTCACTCAGGACTGAATCACACATAGTGGTACAATACATTATCACACTTTATTCACCCCTAACAGTACTGACCGTATTCACGCATAGCCGAGCGGACCCAAATACTCATCCACACAACAGTCACAAACAGGTGTACATACCATAATCATACGTAGCATCACAGGCCTAACAGGCACATAGCTGTACAGAAACCACATATATATAGCAGTACTTACCTCACTTACAGGCCTACGTCCAATCAGTCTGTAGATGTACAGACCTTGCTCACTTATAGCTTCACAGGCATTACTCACGCATAATATTCAACAGGCCTTATTCACACATAGCTCCACAAAAACATTATAGACACACAGCTGTATCGAAACCACGCATAGATAGAGGTATATACATGTATCTTATTCACACAGCTGTAGACCTTCACATTCCGCATACTTAACAGTATAGACCTTACTCACCCATAGCTTCTAAGACATTGCTCACACATAGCTGTAATACTTTACCCATACGTAGTAGTACGAACCTTACTCATCCATAGCTGTAAGAACCTTGCCACATGGTTGTACAGACATTATTCAAACACATCTGATCAGATATTATGAACACATAGCTGTACTGACCTGTTATATAGCGCCTATGCAGTGTTATAAAGTGACAATGATGTGGTGTACAGCGCCAAATGCAGTTAATACAGAGCGTCGATGTAATGCGTGGAATCCGTGTGCTATACAGATCGTCAATATACTGTTACAAAGTGTCACTGTAGTCTCATATATAATCAATGGAGTTTATATAGTGCCAATAGAGTGGGCAGAACGGCAATCCAGTGTTATAGAGCGTTGGCGTGATGATACCAATCCAGTGACAAAGAGCGCCATTGCATTGCTCCATTATAGCATCTGTGCAGCTTTTCAGAGCGGTAATGGGGTCTTAGGGTTAATGTAGTTAATACAGAGCCTCAGTATAGTGTATCGGGAAATGCGTTTAGCTCCGTTTAGTATGCGGAGGGTCAAGTACAGACCTGGCCACAGATAGTGGCGATCATTCACAACCAAAACCCACATCGAAAATGCCCTTTCAATGCTAAGTTTGCTAGCGCGCAGGAATTCACAATATGTCACTGTTTAAAATGGAGTCCGAAGTGGAATTCGAACCCACAGCCGTATGCACAAACCAGCACTTAGGTGTGGCGCCTTATACTACTCGGTCAGACACAGCTGGTTATAACGATAAAACATAGGCATATGCACAATAATGCATGGTCGCATCGGTCTCTTTGAAGAGGATTTTGTCGGGGAATTCCCGCCGAGTACAGCCGACGTCCAGGAAATAAAACTAGATCGCCAGCTACGAATTCCTACCAAATGGGGTCATTAAGTACACATTGTAACGGGAGTAGTATACAAAGGGTAAATTGATAAAGTAGCGCCTCACTGCGCATGCGCAGAACCTGTGGTGACGTCACAATTGGTGGTGTGCGCATGCGTGTGTGTGTGGATGGTGGATGCTGGGTACAAGATGGCGGGGTGTGTGTGGATGGTGGGTGCTGGGTACAAGATGGCGGCCTGTGTGGATGGTGGGTGCTGGGTACAAGATGGCGGCGTGTGTGGATGGTGGGTGCTGGGTACAAGATGGCGGCGTGTGTGGATGGTGGGTGCTGGGTACAAGATGGCGGCGTGTGGATGGTGGGTGCTGGGTACAAGATGGCGGCGTGTGTGTGGATGGTGGGTGCTGGGTACAAGATGGCGGCGTGTGTGTGTGTGTGTGTGGATGGTGGGTGCTGGGTACAAGATGGCGGCGTGTGGATGGTGGGTGCTGGGTACAAGATGGCGGCGTGTGTGTGGATGGTGGGTGCTGGGTACAAGATGGCGGCGTGTGGATGGTGGGTGCTGGGTACAAGATGGCGGTGTGTGTGTGGATGGTGGGTGCTGGGTACAAGATGGCGGCGTGTGTGGATGGTGGGTGCTGGGTACAAGATGGCGGCGTGTGTGGATGGTGGGTGCTGGGTACAAGATGGCGGCGTGTGTGGATGGTGGGTGCTGGGTACAAGATGGCGGCGTGTGTGTGGATGGTGGGTGTTGGGTACAAGATGGCGGATTGTAGAAAAAAGTATAAAAGGAGTCGATTTTTAGGGTAGGGGTGTATTCAATCTGACTTACCTGACCTGTCTGCCTGCCTGCCTGCCTGCTTGCCTATCCGCTTGTATGAGACGAAAAGCATGAGACGTGGAGAGGATTTTCCCTTTGACCCAGCAGTACCTCCGGTTGAAGTCTTGCCTGAAGATGAGCGTGTCAGGGACATTTATCAACGTCACTGGGCTACCATACGCCATTGTAATCACCGTGACCGTCGTCTATTGGACTTGTACAATTTTCGGCTGGAGGACCTCACGTATCTGTCTACCTATGCCGAGAGCATTTTCAAAGATCAGGTGACAGCGTTCAAGTTGAATATGACATTCGGGTACATTTTACGGCACAAGGCGACGGACCAGCTGCGGTATTATTATCCCAGCAATAAAACCTATGTGTTTGATCAGCCGTTCCCGGTGACGGATGCGATTTCTCTGGAGCCACTCATCGACCAATTGACTACGTTGGATCCATTGGAATGGGCTCGGTTGCAACGCCCCAATACCCAATGGTTGGTGGAAATGGTGACTAACGTCACATTTTTCGTCACGAAAATGAGAGATCATCCTATCGGTGCTCCTGTACTACTTCCTCCGTGGTTGCTTCATCGACACGGCCTGTATGCATTAACAGCAGGGCTGAAGGGGCCCTACAAAGACCGGAAATGTCTGTTTCGGTGTTTGGCCGTGCATGTGGACGAGTGTAACCCCCAGTCTTGTGACACAGTGGCCGATGGCTATTGGGAACAGTATTTACAGGCGCAAGACATTGACCCGCGGCACTTCCGTGGAGTACCTTTTAAGAATTTGGATGACGTGGAAACATTGTTCGACATTAATATCTTTGTCTATCGATTACGATACGAGGACGATACATTTGTGGCTGAATTGGTTCGGCGATCAACAGAACGGTATGCTGCTACGATGAAAGTCAATGTGTTCGACGACAATGGCGTGAATCATTTTTCGCTGATCTCCAATATGAGCCAGTACGCTCAGTCTTTCAGTTGTGCCCAATGCCATCGGGTGTTTCATCGCTCCACCCACTTACATCGCCACGAGAAAATCTGTGACAACAGTGTCAAGCGAGTATATCCGGGTGGAGTGTATCATAATACGCCTACTATTTTCCAGGAACTGGCCGATGAGGGTGTGATGATACCGGAAGAGGACCGTTATTTTCCCTACCGGGCGTGTTACGATTTTGAGGCCCTGTTGGAACCCATGGACATGTTTTCAGCAAAAACGCAGTGGACGCAGCGCCATATTCCTCTGAGTGTCAGTATTTCCAGCAACGTACCTGGCTATGACGCTGCTCCGGTGTGTTTCGTGTCCACGGGGGACTCCCATGAGTTGATTACCCGCATGATGGAGTATTTAGAGCAAGTCAGTGCGGCTAGTACGGAATTGTTGGTGGCCAAGTTTCAGGACGTACTGGACCAACCGGACGACCGCATTCCTGTACCCGGTGTAGCGTTCAGCGATGATGAAGAGTCCGAGTCCGAGTCCGAGTCCGAGTCCCTGCAGTCGCAGCCTCTGCATGCGCACGATGTCCCTTTACCGAAACCGTATGCGGAAAAACTGAAAGCCCGGTTCGTGCAGTACCTGACTCAGTTACCCGTGCTCGGGTTTAATTCTGGCCGTTACGATCTGAACATGGTGAAGGAGTTTCTCTACCCTTACTTGGCAAAATCCGATACCGTCAAGTCCGTCATAAAGAAGATCAACAACCATATGGCCCTTTCCAGCACTACACTTCGTTTCCTGGATGTGCGGAATTACCTGGCACCCAATCACAGTTATGATCAGTGGGTGAAAGCATACGACTGTACCCAGACGAAAGGTTACTTCCCGTACACCTATATGACGAGCCTGGACCACTTAGAAGACACCCAGTTGCCACCCAGGGAAGCGTTTTACAATGACCTGAAAGGGGAAGATCTGCCAGAGGCCACCTACATCGAACTCCAACAAGTGTGGAACCACCACAGCATGAAGACCTTGCGAGATTTCCTGATATGGTATAATAACCTAGATGTAGTTCCTTTCCTGGAAGCGTCCGAGAAAATGGTGCAACTCTTTCGTCGCCAAATGCACGTCGACATCTTCAAGGAGTGCTTGAGTTTACCGGGTCTGGCGCTTCGCCATTTGTTTCAAGAGTGTGCTACGTACTTCTCGCTGATACAGCAAAAAGATGCAGACATGCATGATTGTCTAAAGCAGAACATTGTGGGCGGACCTAGCCTTATTTTTCACCGTTATCACGAGAAGGATGTCACGACTCTGCCCAGTGGGAAACCCTGTGCCAAAATCATTGGCTTTGACGCCAATGCCTTGTACTTGTGGTCGCTCGCTCAACCCATGCCCAGCGGGCATTATACGCGTTGGTGGGCAGACGGTCAACATTTCACACCTCAACGTACGCCGTACAAACATCTCGCCGACCAGTGGTTGGACTGGGAAGCCTATCGACGGGGAATTTATATACGACACCAGACCAACGCCACAGAGAAGCGTATAGGAGATCGCCGACTCCCCGTCGATGGGTTTGCCCTTGTACAACGAACACCGACCGTTTTCCAGTTTTATGGCTGTTACTGGCACGGCCACGAATGTCATTTCAGCGCTGGACGTTTCAATGAGCGACGTGGAAAATCGGCGGAAGAATTACGGGAAGAAGTGGTGGCGAACGGAGATTATGTGAAAGAGAGAGGATACCATCTGATTGAAATGTGGGAGTGTGAATTTCACACGATGTGCCAGGCCCTGCCCCATTTACGACGTTTCCTAAAAGAGCGTGAGTACCCCTTGAGTCGTCGGCGACTGCTGAGTCTGCCACAGATGTTGGACGCCATTCGTTCGGGGGACCTCTACGGCTTTGTGGAATGCGACCTCCATGTTCCCGACACTCTCAAGCCTCTCTTTGCGCAGTGCCCTCCCATCTTTAAGAACACGCTGGTGGGTCGGGCGGATATTGGGGACACCATGAGGACCTATGCGGAGCAACACGAGTGTTTGCCTCAACCTCGACGGATGTTGATTGGGAGTATGTGGGCCGAGAAAATCTTGCTGGGCACCCCCTTACTGCAGTGGTACATGAACCACGGTTTGGAAATTACTCAAATATATCAAGTGATACAGTACGTACCCGAGGCTTGTTTTGCGGAGAATGCCGACATCGTGACGTCGGCCCGTCGTCAAGGTGATCAAGACCCGAGTCAGGCCATCATCGCTGAATCTTGGAAGCTCACTGGCAATGGTTATTACGGAAAAACGGTAACGAACCAGGATAAGCACGTCAACGTGAACATTTGTACTACTACCCAAGCCCGCAAAAAAGTGAATTCTCCTCTGTTTCGATCCGTGGAGGTCATCGATGACGACACCTATGAAGTCACTTCAGCCAAGAAGACTATCCGGTACAACTTACCCCTGCAGATTGGATGTATGGTATACCAGGTGGCCAAGTTGAGGATGCTGCAGTTTCTCTATGACTTCATGGGTGTCTATTTTAATCCCTCAGACTGGCAACTCATGGAGATGGACACCGATTCGGCCTACATGGCCGTCTCTAATGAGGATTGGGAGTCCCTGGTGAAACCCGAGTTACGGGACAGGTATGAAGAGGAACGGGACCAGTGGCTACCTCGACGAGAGCATTACCAGTACGATAAGCGTACGCCGGGCCTGTTCAAGCTGGAATGGGGTGGGGATGCTACGATTGCGCTCTCCTCTAAGACTTATTACTGTTACGGAGGAGGAGACGGAGAGGAAAATAAGTTTAGTTGTAAAGGCGTCAACCGACGTGACCCTGCCATCGACAAAGCTCTCTACCTGGGCGTGTTGCAAAGCCAGGCCAGTGCGAGTGGCACTAACAGAGGATTCCGGGTCGTCGACCACCAGATGCGCACCTATATCCAGCAACGAGACGCCTTTACTTTCTTTTATCCCAAACGAAAAGTGTTGGCCGACGGTGTGAGCACCACTTACTTGGACTTGTAAAAAACAATGTCGAACTATAACTGTTGATACACAAATGTAAAAGTCAGGATGGCCGAGTGGTCTAAGGCGCCGGTATTAAGTGCTGGTCGGCGATTGCTGTCGTAGGTTCGAATCCTACTCCTGACAGAACTTTTTTTTTTGTACCTTAACCATACCACTACTATTCTATGTGTACATACCCCTACTATTTGTACCCTGTATTCTATTTGTATATATATATATAGTGTAACCCATTCTTGTTGACTTAAATAAAAAAAGTCAAAACATTTTTTTTTTTTTTTTCATCAATTTATTCAACAATGAACGTCAGAACAACAACGTCATAACAATATAACGTGATAATAATAAACAAGTGGCCTGCGCGCGCAGTACATTTTTAAGTTAACCAGAGAAATGGAGCATGCACATTAAAACGAGAGGCCGTCCAGTCATAAACGAGGACATCACGGTCTTCGGCTTGACAATAATCATCAAACATATGTACAATGGTGGGCATAGAATGTCCTCTACTCCGGTGAGTGAGATAAACCACACAGTACTGTCCGCACACACTACTCAAGGGTCCTTGTAATCTTTGAGTATTCCAACGCCACTCTGTAGTAGAGACGTCCATGAATTTCACCAAATCGGCATGTAGGGGTGCAAGTCCGTAGGAATCAAAGTATTCGCCTTGGCCTAGGGTGTCCACGTACACAGCTATCCAATGTTCACTGGGTCGACTCCTCGTGTCTGTATTCAGGATGTAGGCTGCTGGGGTGGTGGAGTGGGTGGGAAACACATTGCGTGGAAACACACCTCGAAAGGGGATCTTCGGATCTCGCTGGAGTATGCTCATCAGCTGCTCTGTATCCATGACTCTTAGCTGGCGTAGTCACACAGCACGTTTCTTTGCTGATCCACGCTGATGACGTTATCAAACTCGGCGTAGCAAATCACGTTAATGGTGTTGGCTAGAGGGGTGGCGAAACGCAGTTCCAACCGTAGGTTTCCTTTCTTGAGCAAAGCCAGTTGATGATCGTGTTCCAAGGTGGGGTGAGGTCAAAGGCGAACAATGTGTACCCATGGCTAAAGTCTTCTCGACTGATGGTATTGCCTTCGTCCTGGTTGTTTTGTCCTGTGGCTGTAAACCGGTTCAGGTAGGTCCGGACATAGTTTCCGCTAGTAAAGTTCGGTTGTAATGGACGGGCTGGAATTTGATGGCCGGCCACGTGCAGTGCCACAAAGTTAATGTTGAAATGTTGAAATTTGAACGGATTCTCAGCCCAATTTCCATTGAATGCGGTGTTGGTCACACACGCCAGGGTAAGACGTTTAGGCAGATCCCCTAGAAATAAATTTTCACGATTGGCCATCATCGTACCTGTTGGCACAGAGAACACCTTGGTCTGTACGCGTCGGATGGGGTACTGGGCTGGTTTTTTCGATAAGGCTTCCATGTGACTCAGCAACACACCCTGTTGCAAATCTACCGTACGGACAAACAGGGCTGCATCTTCAATGACGATCTTGTAATGGATATCCCCCTCTCCACCGGCCATTAAGGCGAACGTGGGTAAGGACCGGATCAACTTGATCTTGATGGATACACCGTTCATCATGTAGCGGTCTTGCATGAACAGATCGGCGTGCAGTCGCCCCATCATATCGATGGACTTGCTTTCGGCTGTCATTCTTTTGCGTGTGATGAACCCAGCATTGGCACCGAGTATGCTGTCATGGTATCCGGGTTTATCCCTGAAGTACAGCTCAGCTTGTAAGTGTGATTCTTTGGCATCACTACCGTACGACAACAGCGTCTCCAAGTAGGCTCGGTACGGGTACGTATTGGTGGACGTACTGATGAGTTTATCGTTCAGACCTATATCGACCTGTTGGAACAAGGAGTGCAGCCAAAGATTCACCGGGCCTACTTTCGCATCGGCCTCTATGTCCGTCCCGTCCATGTCCGTTATTTTGGCTTTCACGTACAAGTAGGTGTGGGCTAAATCCAGGTAGGCCGTATCTTTGTTTTCAATGGTAAATTCCACGGGGCCCACCCCCGTCAGGCTAGACAGGGGTCGATGTTCTACCCAACGTCCTTCGGCTACACTGGTTTGGGTGGGTGGAATAGTCCACAAATCCAATTCACTGTTGGTAGACGGACACGACTCGGAGTGAATGAATGCCATTATGCGAAGATGTCTCTCCTACTTCTCTTCTTTTTCTTCTTCTGGGGCTTAGTCCTCCTCCTCTGGGGTGTGCGTCGT